>QLIY01000477.1:0-40431 GCA_003260075.1 Phallusia mammillata
GCAATTGTGTCGCTATGTTTTTTTTTCACCAAGCGAAATAAACTCAACAACAACAAACGTAACCCGTACAGGAATTTGACAAAATAATCGGTTAAAAGCACTATGTAATAATTAAACACTGCTTAACAAACTTTTTTTATACAGCATTAGGTTTGTCATAATTTTCGGCTGATAAATCGACCAATTAATTACATCAGGGAACGAATCACGTGACCGCCGTTGCACTACACGTCACGTGAGGGGGGGGGGGGGGGGGGGGGGGGGGGGGGGGGGGGGGGGGGGGGGGGGGGGGGGGGGGGGGGATAATTGCTTAAGTAAATACCGTAGCGTAGAATGTGCACGAACACGAACTTACAGTCGTACACCCAAACCTAAAAACGATTCAGACTGACTTTCAAGTTACACTAGTGTACGCGTTACGCTCTAGTTTTAATGCAGTAGTACATGTTAGTTTCTAGTAGGAAGTAAAACGTTGTTTTAAACCCATTTAAGTGATTCTGTTTGGAGGTAGAAAACTCAGGGCAGGGTCAGGGACTCAGGCTCTGGCACATCTGTTACAACATACCAAACTCTTATTGACAGTACAACAGTATGTTAGTTTGTCACATATTAGGTTAGAGAGGTTGGATAACCTTGCCAGAACAAGACCTACTCATTTACTAAAATGAAAGTTACTTCAAACTGACACAAATTCTCAAATTAGACATGTATCTTCCTGAGAGAGATATTGTTCTTTTTTCTACATAACATACAGATGTTAGGTGTTCTGTTTCTTCTAGCAATCAACCACTTTTGTTTCAAAAAGGTACTTTTCAGCTTCGAAATGTGCAAGTTACATTGGTAACAGACACTTTTTAAATGCATGTTTGTGAAGTTGTTCATTCACTTTTTTTTCATTGTAAGAATTGCAGTGTAGAAGCAGATTGTCAGCCATCAATAAAGCAATTTTTTGACAGATGTAATTATTAAATACAAATTAATCAATAAGTAGNAGATGTTAGGTGTTCTGTTTCTTCTAGCAATCAACCACTTTTGTTTCAAAAAGGTACTTTTCAGCTTCGAAATGTGCAAGTTACATTGGTAACAGACACTTTTTAAATGCATGTTTGTGAAGTTGTTCATTCACTTTTTTTTCATTGTAAGAATTGCAGTGTAGAAGCAGATTGTCAGCCATCAATAAAGCAATTTTTTGACAGATGTAATTATTAAATACAAATTAATCAATAAGTAGCTCTTAAGTAATGCAAACTGTACACACAAAGTTACAAACCTGGAGGTCATATGTTTGAGTTGTCAAACTTTATTGCTGCAATTTCATACTTTTTGGTCAACCGATGTCAAAAACGTCACATTAAACTTGATGATTGTGCGAGAAACATTTGTTGCATTCTCAACCAAATTGTGGGGACTTTTTTGTAGTGGAATTGACTAATCAACAATCCACTTGACTTAATTGAACAATGGGGGGGGGGCTGAAAGAATAAAAAGTGCATGATAAGTTTTGAAACCGGAAACTTCATTCGTTTCAATCAATTATTTTTTGCGGGTCAAGTCATATAAACAAAATAACAGAAACCTGTAAAAATAATTAAACCTTATTTGGTTGGTTGCTAACTGTTTCATTGGCCAACACTTACAGGCTTTTTTATAAAAACAAACAGTAGGTTAGCTAATGTAAGTTTGTTGTTCAAATGAACAGAGTGTGATTGTATCTTTATATTCCAGGCAGAAAATTGTAGTCTTATTTGTTGTTGATTGGCAAAGCCTTCAGAAGTGAAAGACATGTACACAAATGACACATTGTGAAGTTTGTATGACATAGCAAGTAGCAACAAAAACATAGTTTATATTTGATTATTTAGTTTAGGATGGGGAACTTATTTACTACTGTTGGCTGCATAAATTGTAAAAAGTCATAAGCATTACCTGAAACGTAATATATTCATTTATTGTTGTCAAAAACTATCATTTCCCCATAAAAAACCTAATTGTGACTATTTGAAGTTTAAACTGATGTGATTTAAGTCTTTTAAACACCACAAATTTAAACATTACATCCCGGCACAAATTATAGACATAATATTTACCTCAGTAATCTAATGTAGTTCATCTGTGCTCCACACTTTGCACATATATGCTGGATGTAATGTCTGGACTTTGGGCTTGAAATGTCAGAAAAAAATCTTAGAGGTTAAAATGTTATACTTGTCAAACTAAAAACAATAAAGGAGAACCAATACATTGTCAAGTGATGTTATGCACCTAAGCAACTGTTTTTATAAAAAGTGAATTTAGTTTAGTACTCCTGTCAGGATTTCAACACCAAAAATATAAATGCTTAGCTGTTATCTTGTAAACGTTCTGCCAGTTTAGTAACCTTGAGATTTGCTGGGTTTTGCACCTGTCAGGTAAAATAAAGGATGTTGTTCAAGATTTTAGTTGGTGACACTGTTAGCTCTGGATCAACAGATGAACTAATTTGTTTTATGTGTCGAAAAGTTTGTTGTTCAAATTGCGGTATCGGGTTAATTGGCGCTGCAACAACTTTTGTCAACGAGTCTCACGTGACATAACACAAAAAACGTTGGAAAACAAAGCCATGGAAATGATTTCTACAGGCTTGTTGAAAACCGGGTACACAAGTGGTTTTTTCGTCACAATCGCGTTGCAGAAAGTTAGATATTTCACGAAGCAAAAGATTGACAATTATTATTCCTTTCAAAGCAGGTTGCAAGTAAACATGAAGTAGTGTTTAAAGACAAACATGTTTTTGTATTCGCGATGAGAAAAAACACAAACTTGGTTTGAATGCTAAGTTTAGTGGTTTCGATTTTCCGACACTACTCATATTTTTCATTTTTTGGCAGCTGCAAAGTGTTGTTGTAACATTAACTACTTTATTTAAATGGGTCCTAAAATCCGTGTGGAGTTTGCTAAACACCCGGCAGTGTTTTCACCTGGTGAAAAAGTCGAAGGAAAAGTCTTGGTGTCAGCTGACGATTCATTTAAAGCTCGAGGTAATCTGCCTTTCTGTGCAAGTGACATTTACATTAACTTGCTTGATGTCACAAAACGTATCATTTCTCTCTGTCTATCCTTGTGGGGGGGGGGGGGGGGGGGGGGGGGGGGGGGGGGGGGGGGGGGGGGGGGGGGGGGGGGGGGAGTATTAAATAACTTGCTATCAGTATATATTTTTCCCTCGAGATCTGAGCTGATTGGTACAAATTAAAAAAACGAGTATGATCTTGAATATGTTATTGTTTTTTAATACGTTTCAAGCGATCGAAGTTCGATTTCGTGGTAAAGCTCACAACGCTTGGTACGATGGCGGGAGGAAAACGTATTACGAAAAGCAGGAGTATTACGCCGACGAACAGATTACGGTGTGGCCAAGCAGTAAGTTTCGTTTGCAAGAATTTTTCGGTAGTAGGTTCTGCAGGGGTGTCCAACTCGAACACACCGCCGTGTCAATTTAGGTTTTAAGATATACTCGCGTATCAACGTTTGGTACTTTTTCCAAACCATGTCTTAAACGCCTTAACGGTACGGGCTCAATCCGAGTATTTGACCAATATGTAGAAATCTATTAAAAAGATAGAAAAAAATTATACCGTCAAATGCGAGTAAACATGTTTATGATACTCCAAGAAACATTTTATTCTGTTTTTGCGACACAAGATACAAACAGTTTGCGACAGGGCTTAAGTTTTGTAAAAAAAAACGAAAAATGTAATAATCTTTACTGAAGTTATAATAAAGGCCAAGAAGAATCAATAGAAACGAATTTAATTGCGTGACAAATCCGAATGTTTACCATCAAAATGTACAAAAGCTTGTGTGCCATTTTCAAATGTCCTGCGTGCCACTTTTGGCACGTGGCCACGTGTTGGACACCCCTGTTCTACGGGAAACCAAGTATAATTGGCTAATCCGAGATTTAGATTATACACACAAGTGTTTTTTTATGTTTGTAGGAGCTTGGATTGGTTTACCGCACTACATAATTGTACACAACAAAAACATGAACAAAATCTTTCCCGCAGATTTATTTCACTGTAGCCTAATATTTATTGGACAGTAGTTGTTAAATTTTGTTCAAGAAAGATCGGTATATTTGTGTTATAAGGTGGACGTTCTTGGGATGGTGATAGTCTTCCCTCGGGTGTAAGCGAATTTCCTTTCACATTTGCCCTTTCCGAAAATTCACCTTGTACGTTTGAAGGTCAGTATCAACCACAAGGCTGTTTGTTATTTCACATTACAATGGCTGGACTCGTCTTGACAAATGTTTGCTTCTAATCAGAGGCTTGTTGTTTACAGTTGTTGCCGCGTACTTAAACTAACATATTTATTAAGTCAGAAAATTGTTACTCGTTTGAACCACGCTAGATAAACTCATCTGCTAAACTAGCTGAGTATCATAATCTTAAGCTCAACATGCATATGCTTTTTCAGCATTTATTACGATAACAACCGTGTTTGACAAACGTATTAAAACCTAAAGGCTGTTATTCGAGTATTTATTATGTGGCTTGTTAATATAGTGCTTTTAAATTTGACTTCAAACAACCAGGAAGTTTAAAGTGGGAATGTTTAATATGTATAAAGCATAAACCTGATGTTCGCTGTTATTAACACTTTCCTTGAATGTTGGAGTTAAACACATTTTAGTTAATCGACCTATGTTGTGTCTATTTCAGGTTCTGTCGGTTGGGTGCGCTACACCATATATGCAAAAATCGACATTCCAAGTGGATTAGACAAATGTACGAAAGAACTTTTTACAGTGGTGCCTATGACAGATCTCAATAAAGACCCACAGGCGAAGGTATTGCAAACCAACTCTGCTTTTGGACATTTGAAAACAGCCAGCAACAAGCCGAAATGTAAAATTCCCCACACTTGTTAAAAATTACAGTAGTCCTGTGGCAGATGGGATACCGAATCAAAGGGGGGGGGGATGCCACAATATGTAGGCTAGAGAAATCTATTCCGCGGAGGTTTAATGAGAGGAGCTTTTCCGGGGCGGGCGCTATGCCAAAGTAGATTTATACACACCACTGTTTGCTATTACGCATGCTTTAAAGTCTTAACTGCCCTTATATGAAACTGACAAGTTTATTGATTTACAGATCATACCGAAAATTTTCGCCGAAAAGAAGCAAGGATATTGGGGGGGGGGGCCAAAGTAGATTCACACACACCACTGTTTGCTACGCATGCTTTAAAAGTCTTAACTGCCCTTATATGAAAGTTTATTGATTTGCAGATCATACCGAAAATTTTCGCCGAAAAGAAGCAAGGATATTTTGGAGGGCGCCCCCTGCTGGTTGAAGCTTCCTGTGACAAAGGAGGCTATGTACCTGGTGAAGTCATTAACATCTTTCTCACATTCAAAAACGACAGCGAGTATGATGTCACTGCAGTGAAGGTCAAGTTGGAACAAGTAAGTCCCAGATGTTAGACGGAATTCGCTGCTTTCTTTAGGACCGTTTTTTGTTTGTTTGTTTTCTGATAGTTTTTTTGTTTTGTTTTTCACCCGGTTTACATTACACCATAAACCCTTAATTGGGTAAAACACGTCATAACGATAAGTAAGAGTGTGCCGTGATCGCTGGTCTGCATTGACGCTTAAGGGCTGGGGGGGGGGGGATGTTAAACGGAGTTTGCTGCTTTCTTTTTGACCGTTTTTTGTTTGTTTGTTTTCTGATATATTTTTTTATTTTTTTTTTCACCCGGTTTACATTACACCATAAACCCCTAATTGGGGAAAACACGTCATAACGATAAGAAGGAGTGTGCCGTGATCGCTGGTCTGCATTGACGCTTAAGGGCTGATCCGAGCTATTCATCTATGTCTTAACTGATAAATAAACTGTTGCTGCCGTGCATAATGTATTAGCAAATAATATGTTACAACGATGTTTTAAGCTCTTGAACTTACGTTTCTAACAATATCGTATTTGCAGAAGTCAAAGTTCTATGGCAAAGCTTGGGGAACCCTCACGTACGTCAGCAAGTCGTCAGCGGCTAAAATTAAAGAACACATCGCAATTAAAGGTACGGGGGATTTTGGGGTTATTTAACATCGGATATGCAAGTTTCGAATTTAACCAAAAACATGTAAAAAAAACTCATTAAACGGTAATGAATTTTGCACTATTGAGCCTAAGTGTATTTTCTCAAGCAGAATCAATTGAATATAGAAAAGCGTATGTTGATAAAAACACTCAAGTTTTAAATGTAAATAAATTATGTTATCTTTTCCTAAAAGTTTTATTTTATGGTTTCCTTGATGTAGTTGATTAGCCCTTAAACAATTAAGGCAAACATTATAAGGCCCGGGTATAAGTATAAGTATCGAGCTGTGTAAGTAATCGCTGGTTTATGTTGTTTAGAAAATGCCACTGGTGAATGGCGGGGAAAGATTTTGATCCCAAGTCTTCCTCCATCCGATCTTCCCGGTTGCAGCATCATTGATCTCAAACACAGACTGCAGGTAATATTGCGACATTTTTGACAGTTGTTAATTAGACACTTTACACAAAAAGTAAAAAAGGTATATCCAATGTTACCATGCTGTTTCTGATATTGTTTTGATCACAAAAAAAAAAACTGCAATAAAAATGTTTTTGGCTGATTTTGGTGCAGCGGTATATCATCAGTTTGCAATATCAGAAAATCCGCCATAAAGGAATTTACATGCCTTAAAAACCGCGTGACGTCACATTATCAAAGACATTAAGTCAAAAAAGTTCAAGTATGCAAGAAGCAAACGATGGCAACGTCGATGATTTTAGACCTATTGCCATGACTTATTGTCTTAATGTAAAATCAAATAGAAAAAACTAAGTGTTATTTATTTTAAGATTCGAGTCACGTGCAAAAAGAATGTTGACTTGACTCTGCCGATCCGGATTGGAACTTTTCCGTTGCTACCAGAAGACACTTCTCCTCAGAACTGTGAGTGGGTTTAAACGGTAGAGCTATTAATGTGAGGACTCATGAGTTTAAATCACATAAAAACACTAAATCGCGATAGGGGGCGTAAAAGAACACAGTCATTCCAGCTTCAGGAACTAAGTTTTTAGGGCAGGAACTTGGCCGAATGGTCTGGCGTGTTTGCACGCATTAATGAACTTGCTTGCTTTGATTCAGAGTTATAAATCGGGCCGGGATACCTGGGCCTGGTTCGGGTTCGGGCTTATACGGGCTTAATTCCGGCCAGACTTTACACTCTGTGTCAGTATTTTTTTTTGAATAAATTTAACTAGCTAAAGGGCCAGTTGCTTAACCTAAACCTAATGTCAAACAACCTTAAAACGCCAGGTTTACGACCAATTGTCCATTGTGTTTGTTGTCTTGGTCGTTCCTGAGGGTTCGATGTTTCAGCATGTTAATCATACTTTCGGGCCTAAACAGGCAACTCAAAAACGATTCGGGATCGGGCCGGGTTCTGGGCTTAGACTTTCGGGATCGGGCTCAAATTTCCGTCGCGTTTACAACTTTACTTTGATTAAAGTGATTGATATTGGAATAAAACCTTAAAAGCAAAATGAACACCATCTTACTGAAAATAATAATATGCCAGTAAAGCATTATTTATTCTATTTCACAACATCAGATTAAAATTCGGTAAAAACGTTTGTAGATCCACCTCCTGCTTATGTGGAAAGCGTCTTTGGTTCGGTTGACGCGAAGGAGAAAGACGATGGCGATGCGATGAGCGAATCTGCTTTCACACCTCTCTATGCTTACTATGATTGGAGCGCGAGTCCCTATTCTGCTCTTAGGGAGGAAATGAACAAAGTATCAACAACATACTAAAGGCAACATACACTGTCACGTTTTGGGGGCAATTTCTGTTGCACAATCACCACTGTAAAATTTGTTGAGTCAGTCATACGTGCTAATAACAGTCAATATCATGTTATACCAAACCCCATTTATTTTGTTTGCAAGCCTTTGTAGATGCAGTCGGTTGAATCATCAGTTTTATGCACTTTATTTTTTGTAATCTTTGTTACACTCTATAGTTTCGCGTTTTTTCTTTTGGTGTTTCTTTAATGCAGTCGTGCAGTTACAATTGTTTTTTCTTACTGGCCAAACAAAATTTGCTGTGTGTTGGATGAATTGCGTGATTTTAAAGTCTATATTAAAACATGTCAGAAATAGTGTGATAAATAGACGGGCAGGAATGTGTTTGCTTGTTTTTTTAAACACCAGACAAGGTTTGCATTTATGATTAGTAGTTTATTCGACGTACACATACTTAAAGCTCAATGTTAAAACAAAAAGGGGGGGGGGAAAACACCAGACAAGGTTTGCATTTATGATTACTAGTTTATTCGACGTACACATACTTAAAGCTCAATGTTAAAACAAAAAGGGGGGGGGGATCATCACTATCATCACCATCATCATGCTCATCATCATCTTCACCTGGTGAAACAAGTTTGCCTTGGGGGGGGGGTGAAAATTGATCCACAGCTATAAGTTAGTAATGGTCATCTTCATCATCACTATCATCGTCATCACTATCATCACCATCATCATCATCATGCTCATCATCATCTTCACCTGGTGAAACAAGTTTGCCTTATGTTAATAGATGAACAATTTCCATTTTGTTTGTTCAGAGAAACTCCAGACACGGATTTGAAAAAAAAATTATTCGAAAAGAGAGAAACACAGCGATTACTGTAGCGTCTGTAGCCTACTGTAGCGTCTGTCATGAGCGCCTTCCTTTTATTGTATCTTCCACCAAGTGCGTTAAACGCATTTAGTAAAAGATTTTATTTTCCTAACAACCTTTTAAAGGAGAATCTAATATAAGTAGCCTAGGGTTGAAAAATTGACCTTTTTAACTTTCGTGCCTGAAATGAAACGCTTAAGAAACTCTCGACGAAATCTCAAACCAAACAGATGAAAAAGTGTATAAATCGCCCGAAACTTCAAAGACTAACCAGTTCCTTACCAGTGCAGGCCTGAAGACAATCCATGCATGCAAAAACTCCTTGTTTGGTTTCTTCAGTAGCGGTCACGCAGTCATAACAATCTTCAAGCGCTTCTCCGTAGCAACTGGCCTTATCAACTTTGTCACAAATCGGGCAACTTGTCCCTGCTTCAGCTGCCTCGTTGTCACCTTCTTCCTCTGAATAACATAAGATGAACAAATATTCATAAATGAGATCAGCCCTGAAGCGTTAATGCAGACCAGCGATCACGGCACACTCATATATAAATCAAAGTGACCCAGGAGTGGTTGCAGCCATTTCTGGTCACCAAGCATTCTCAATTGCAATAACAAAGCATAAGGTAGCAATATTTGACGTGCGAAATGTTTTGGAGCTAGACTTGATCATGTATAAGGCCATAAATTGGCTTGGCGTTAGCACCAACAAAATACAGATTATTTTATGAACTGCTTATAAACAGTTTTGTGTTTTTGTTGACAAGTTGTTACAAAATAACGCTGTTTTCACATGGTTATTATCATGTACAATACAATCGTGCATTATAGTCATGCAAGTTAGATATGAAATTACAAAATACTAAACCAACCTCGGCATTCATCTTTCACACAAGTCTTGCATGATTCAGTTTGATTAACGATCAAGTCGTTAGGTGTCACTACCGAGCTGCAGTTGGACGCGTCACCACAGGCGTTCATGCAGTCGTACATTGCTAGCTCTTCAGCAACTGGGTCTGCGCGAAAATACGTTGATTATTTGCTGCATATTAAGGTTTCGAAGTTATAGCCAACAGGTATAAATTTTTATGAAACCATGCCCAGAAGTCAAAACAATAGTGTGTCTGATCGGTAGAGAGTCATGGGGTTTGAATTACGACTTCTTGCTATTAACAATAAAATTGCGGGTCAAATGAGCAACTAAGGTCATTATTGTGTAACGCAACCTTATAATATCTGTGCCTACAAATTTTTAGGCCTTAAAAATACAGACCTATGGTTGGAGTAGGTGGATACGTTTCGGTGCAGTTTTGTTCACAAGCCAAACAATTCGCTTCTCTGGTCCAGAATTCTTCGGGCATGGGTTGGCACGGAGTGCAGATTTCACCGAAGCAAGCGGTGCGATTAAATTGACCATCATCTGTATGGAGAAGAAGAGTCTGGGTTAGGTTTTGGTTGAAATAAAACGTGATCAACCTGAAAAGCTAAAACTGAGTAAAAAATAATGTTATGTAGAAAAAGTAAAGGAAAAATACAAAATTAAAGACATTTCTCTGTAAAAGTTCTACCATTAGTTCGTAAGTATAACTTAGGGGGTAGAAATGTAGCACAGAAAAAACTCAAACAAGGCAAATGAAAAACTTAAAATTAAAAAAAGTGAGTCGAAAAAAAGACATCTTTCTTACCTTTTGAGCAGTTGTTTTTCACACAAGAGAAACAGGACCATCCCTGACCAATCATCATGAAGAAGGCTTCCCAGTCTCCATAGCAACCGTCGGAAGACACACATCGGTCCATACAACGCTCAAGGAGCTCCTCGTTGTCGGGAGGACCTCTTTGTCCCCTTCCATAATTTCCTCCGCGGTGCCTTGATGAGCGACCTCCTCCATAACCTCCTCTTCCCGCATCTGGAAGATTTAAATAAAAATCTTGCGTGGTGACCATTCATGAGCAAACTTTTTCACAAGTGAGCCAGATTGTTTCCAGATCCGGGCACCGCAGTGATCCCAAATCATTGATTAACCAAAAAAATAATGTCAGTTGGAGCTGCAGTCATGTTATCTGGCTACTGGATGATAAAACGATTGCCTTTTTTGTGTGATTTCTTCAACTTCTCAAATACTACAGATTATATTTGACACAATTTGCAGGAAGCAGTACGGCCATATTTGCTCCGTAGGCTTACAACGCACTATTATGTTGTGAGCTAGTCGTTGGCAAATTATGTGCCGCGACGCAATTGTTAGAGGGCTGTGCAACACTTTTTTTATTTAGGCTCCCCGTGACTTTGAAGTTTGGTTTCAACACTGGTGTAAACAAAATAAACGTAGAAAAATGGCCTATTACCGTTTACGAAAATATAAATACATGTAAATTAATCATTAACAGCAGTAAACTTCCAACCTAAAAGGGGCCGGGGAACAAGTACCGCTTTATCCTATTCTTCTTGTGCCCTTGTTTTGACGTTTTCGTAAGCAATGACTCAAAAGACGTTTCAGACTAGTTGTAAAACGTCAAAGCTTCTGCCAAGGTTTTAAATGCATTGGATATGTCCCTTTTGCCAGCTGTTGTTTTTTATTGTCTTTTTTTAACTTACAAGATGTTTATGCAGCGTTTTACAAACCTCGGTAGACTCGTAAAGATATAAGAAGGGCGTTAAACACAATAAAAATATTTTTAACATAACAGAAGCGGTAGGAAAACAGCGCAGTAAACGTTACGAATATATTACCTGCATCGGTAAAGAGAAGACACAGGACAATCGAAGCCGTAATCACAAATATTTTCATCTTGTGACTGCGAATCTGCAAAAAAATAAAATAAGCAAACGAATACCAATTACATATGCAATGCAAGTTGTTACGAATAATGATCACGTCGCTAGAAATGTTGAAAATGGCAAAAGCGACGAAAGCGCATTTAAGTTCAAGTTTTTGAATTACAATACAACAAATTTAAAAAACACAAATGAAAAAAAGAAACTTACCTTTAGTTCTGACAAATTAAGCAGATATTTTGTCTCTTGAGTACGATTTCTTGACTTGCCTTGCTGTGAATGATATTTGTGTCTGATCAGAACACCATATATATACGCCCGATATCCAGTGCGTCAGGTTTATTCCGAGAGAAAACGTGATTTTTTGAGTCAGCTATAAAAAGGTGCCAGACCCCGGTCACGTGACTTTGCGGCGGAAGACCAGATTCACACCGGTTGAAGATTAGCCTCAGGCGACACGAACAGACGCATTTCGGGGATAGGCTTAAATGATTGCGATCTCTTAATCTATAGGTAGCCGAGTGGATAAAACTAACGGAAACTAGATTGAGATCTCGACCACGACTTTAGATTCCGAATTTTCTCCTCGAACAAAATCTTTTGGACTGCGACTATTTGCGTAAACAATATGTTTCAGTTTTCGGGTGCAAAACTGACCAGTGTGTGAAACTTAGTGAAAAAATATTCATGACGTCACAGGTAATATGGCGTAGTTTTGGTGACGTCGTAACCTAAACAAACAACTTCAGGGGACAAAAGGTCAAATGTTTTTTGCCAATTTTTCCTAAGTATTAATTGCTGCTAACAGAAACTAATAAGTTGATTCCGGGGATCATTCCCTATTCTGTTACCATTGTTGCTACGATTTACACATTTCACAAGTACGGAAACGTTTGAGTTAAGACAAAGCCAGTTGGCAGTAATATGAAGAACAAATACCCAATCCTATAAAAATCTATTTGTTCTGTAACTAATATAAAATTTATTTGATTTCATCCAAAAAAAAAAAGGGGGGGGGGGGGGGGGGGGGGGGGGGGGGGGGGGGGGGGGGGGGGGGGGGGGGGGGGCTTGTTTACAGAAACTGTATTGGTTTTGTAGGGGAAACTTACGCATTTACATGAGGTCCAACACGCAATATTCACCAGTAAGGAATGAAAATGGTCGGCCCACTTAAAATACACAACTTGGTGGGTATTTTACCACCCACAAAGTACCAGGACGAAACCTGCTTTGGGCATGATATGAAAATAAGTTTCTACGTTCATTTTGAGATTTTACACATCTGTGTGTAGTTTTAGACCATAAGTGGCAGTTCACTGTCAGCTTCCAGACCAATGAGGATGTTTTCTTTCCACGGAAAGTTTGTGTCGTGATTCAGGGTCATGTGAAATGAAATCATATTTAATTTCAATTTGTTGCGCACGAAATGCACGTGATGTTCTGTAACGAATTTTCCAAAATCTTGCAATGATAGCATCAAATTTGTCACTTTCCAAACGTGTTTGATACTATACGATATTTACCTTGATAAAGGCGACCTGCAAAAAATGCGATTGCCAGAAGTGCTTTATAAATTTAATATCATGCCTGGCGGGGGGGGGGAATAGCATCAAATTTGTCACTTTCCAAACGTGTTTGATACGATACGATATTTACCTTGATAAAGGCGACCTGCATAAAATGCGATTGCCAGAAGTGCTTTATAAATTTAATATCATGCCTGGCAGCAACAGCTTATATATAATGTGTTTGATGCGATGCTTGGCTAAACAACGCTCGTTTGCTAAAAAAAGAGCTATGTTCAAGTGGTTATGCCCCGAGTCAATTAATACTTTGGTAGTTCACAATTTCAAAATTGTTTTATATTTTAAAATTGCAATCTCAAGGCCGAAACCTGCACGACTAGAATATTCACATCATATTGTTTGTGTCTTTTTTAACAGGCATTTGCAAAACTTGAAAGTCGTTATTTTGAAGGTTTTCCTAAACGTTTTAACTTTAGTTGTAAAACATTTTTTTACGAACCTAAATCCAAAACCAAAATATACAGTCGTAGTATGCAAAAATGATTCATACATTGCAAAGAAGAAGTTACATTCAATTTCGCTGAAATCGTTGCCATAAACAAACAGTGCTTCGAGTTGAATGTCAAAGATTAGTCAGCTCGAAATGTTGTTAATTCGCCATGACTTAAACACTCAGCTTCATAGCTTGAAAGTTTAATTAAATTCAAAATCGGCCTAACGTTAATTCATCTGTAAACAGCTCAGGGCAATACAACACCCTTGAAACCTTGCGATTTCGGTCGAAAGACTGGTTTGTACACTTAAGGTACATTATAGGTGTTGTGGGAAATTCGATCTTGACGAAGGATGTAACATAAAACCATAAATGTTTGTGAATATAGAAATAATGACCATGTTTAGTTGTGACTTCGTCCACAATTTTTTGTTTGTGTTGTGTTTTCGAAAGGAGGTTAGGTGGCAAAAGTAGTGCATTCAATTGTATCTTTAAATCGTGTGGTATCACATTTATTACAAAAAAAATTGGGGGCGATATTTCTTTGTGGTTATCGTTTTTGTATGTGTTACTATACCAAACTTCACGTAGCAAAATTTATCGTCAGTTGTTATTATTTCAAGATGTCGCAACCAAGCGCATGAACAGCTTTATATATTCCTTGCGATAAATGACAACATTTTTAGGACGCTTGACCCGATAACCCTTGGTTTTTGGTGTCCTTGCTGTTTTACGTAACTGTTCAATACCGGCAATGAGATGATGTGACAATTAATGCAAATAAACTTGCCTTGACTTGGGTCTCTGTTTTGCTCGTTGTATTGCGTAAAACGAACGGGACTATTTATTGTTCCACTTTTATACGTTACAACTTTCTAGGGCAAATTTACAATCGAAAACACGAGTCTCTTTTGACTCAATTACAATGGTTCTCTGTGCGTGTTGACGTGAAACCTGATACAATCTCATCCGTCCCTACGTTACCATAACAGTGATTATGACGTATTACAACGTCACGCCTGTGTTTGGGATGGGTAGTTGTCAAGATTAATGGCTCGTTTGTGATTGAAAGTTCCAACTTGTCAATTGAAGTCAACTTATCGCATTTCTAGCATACCTATACTTCTTTATTGTGGTATTGCTAAAATGTAATAACCGGCATACGGTAAACTGCAAGTGACTCGTTAGCAACCAAAACATATTACCTAGCGCCATGAATTAACCTATACATGAACTCGCTGGCAACTTTATGATGTGGTTGTCGTAACAATGTGTCTGGTTTCTAACATCAATCCATGTATTTGAACGGGATTAACCAGTGGTTTTCATGCTGTGGTGTGTTTTGATAACGTGATTCATTTTGTTTTAGGAGAGCGTTCGTAAAACATCTCGACAGTTCTTGGTGAGCAACAAGACAGTTTCAACACAAATTATCACGCTTGGGGTATTTGTCCTCACCAGTTTGCGACCACTGGGTAGACCATTTTTTTGTTTCAAGTTTTATTGATATAAAGTTTGTTAGCAGTTTTAATAATATAGTTTTTTTTTCTCGTCAAAGAGTTTTAAAACAATTCATTCGTAGAAGGTGAAACATAAATAATAGGTGTGCTTATATTGTTTGTGTTTACACCGGGTCAAACAAACCCAAACCTTACGAAACCACTTTTAGGTTTACTATTTCACGTTTCTCAGATTGGAAGCTTACTCGTTCGACTAAGCTTCACGAAATTTCACTCAAACCCAATTTAGTCATAATTAACATAAACCCGGATCGCACTGAAGGCTAAACGGATTAAACGATTTTAAACAACTTCAAAAATCCACATTGTCTTTTATGTTAAACTTTGGTGATTTAATTTTAAAAAACAAACATATATAGGCCTACTACATATAAACACTAAAAGCTTAACATAAAAGACAATGCGTTTTTTTTTAAACTGTTTAAAATCATTTCACCCGTCTTTTATTAAAAAAAAGTTGGCATAAAAAAGAAACGTTTTAGATCAGGGGTCGGTAACCTTTTTTGCACTGCGGACCGTTTTTAAAACTAAATTTTTTTCGCGGACCGGTCTTCAAAAAACTACAAATATTTCGCAATAAAACCGCTAAAATTAGTTTATTATCCCCCCGATAT
This sequence comes from Phallusia mammillata, assembly GCA_003260075.1. NCBI lineage: Eukaryota > Metazoa > Chordata > Ascidiacea > Phlebobranchia > Ascidiidae > Phallusia > Phallusia mammillata. Next base: position 15,622 of record QLIY01000477.1, read on the forward strand.
ATGGGTAAAATGTTTTGTAGCATTTAACCTAAAAAATTATACGGCCCGGTAACGAACTCCTCGCGGACCGGCGGTTGCCGACCACTGTTTTAGATTATAATCGTTATATTAAAGAACTATTTAAAGACACTGAAATGGTAGATCACAGTAATTACTCCTTATGACAACCTAGAATAGCCACAAAATGATTTTTTTTTCTTGTTAGGTTTGTAGCCTAAGGGCAAGATTCGTGTGCAGCAAATTGCAGGTAGCTGGGAGTTCAAAACATAAATCATCGACAAAATTATCTGCAAAAAAATTTCTTAAAACATCGGATGAGTCAGACGAAATTACCCGAAAACAACGTGGGGGGGGGGCAAATAACATAAACCCGGATCGCACTGAAGGCTAAACGGATTAAATGATTTTAAATAACTTCAAAAATCCACATTGTCTTTTATGTTAAACTTTAATGTATTGGTTTCCAAATTGCATAAATCGGGGGGGGGGTTCGCGGACCGGTCTTCAAAAAACTACAAATTTTCGCAATAAAACCGCTAAAATTAGTTTATTATCCCCTCGATATATGTGTAAAATGTTTTGTAGCATTTAACCTGAAAAATTATACGGCCCGGTAACGNATGTTTTGTAGCATTTAACCTAAAAAATTATACGGCCCGGTAACGAACTCCTCGCGGACCGGCGGTTGCCGACCACTGTTTTAGATTATAATCGTTATATTAAAGAACTATTTAAAGACACTGACATGGTAGATCACAGTAATTACTCCTTATGACAACCTAGAATAGCCACAAAATGATTTTTTTTTCTTGTTAGGTTTGTAGCCTAAGGGCAAGATTCGTGTGCAGCAAATTGCAGGGAGCTGGGAGTTCAAAACATAAATCATCGACAAAATTATCTGCAAAAATTTTTCTTAAAACATCGGATGAGTCAGACGAAATTACCCGAAAACAACGTGAGGCAAATTTCCGGAAATAAGAAACGGGAAATATCGTCTTGTCCTTTAAATCTGCAATGAGTAATGACTTACTGTGTATGGAAATTTTCGACCTTCACGTACGAGACGTTTTTTTATCATTAATCAATCAGAAAGTCCAAGCAATTTGCCCCTGACGGAAATCGCCATCAAACTCAACTAAAAATGGATCATAGCCTACATTAATTTAAGGAAACTTGTCAGACAAACTGTAGCTGGTCAATGCATTGGTTTTTTTGTTTGAAACGTTCCAAGAAAGAAAGGTTTTCACTCGGTCATTCGGCCCTGTTTCGAAAAAACCATAAACTTTAGCCAGAAGTACTTTCCCGGTCAAGTAGATACATAACGTTATTAAACGAAATAATCGGAATTAAGGCTAAAAACGGTTTATTTTACAATTGAAGGCCTGTTAATGTGACGAGGTTCTGTTTCAGAGTTAACTAGAAGGGTGGCTTAGCACATATTGCCCCTGCATATACACTAGGGGGGGGGGTGTTTGAAACGTTCCAAGAAAGAATGGTTTTCACTCGGTCATTCGGCCCTGTTTCGAAAAAACAATAAACTTTAGCCATAAGTACTTTCCCGGTCAAGTAGATACATAACGTTATTAAACGAAATAATCGGAATTAAGGCTAAAAACGGTTTATTTTACAATTGAAGGCCTGTTAATGTGACGAGGTTCTGTTTCAGAGTTAACTAGAAGGGTGGCTTAGCACATATTGCCCCTGCATATACACTATAACCTATTTTAAAACATAAATATATTTCATATGCTTATTTTGTATTGGGTCCCATATTAGTCACCGTCTTTTATAACCTTAGTCGTTTCTGCAGGCAAAAACTCATGGGTCCCCACACATGCAAAGTTGAAAATAATGCAATTCAAGAGATAACCATGAGAAAGTCGGGTGTTGTAAGGTAAAACACAGTGATCGGCACTGGGCTTAAATAATAATACTATGTAGAATACAAACTATAAAATTAGATTCACCCCAGATATTGTTTGAAGTATGTCCTATTTAACGTTTTAAAAAACTGACCCATTTTAGGGGGCTAGTAGGGTAACTAATTGGGTTCGACACACAAACTAAAAAATATATAAAAACCACAATGACTCAATCAATAGTACTGCAAAATTTCAGCCCAATCCGCCAATGTTTAAAATTTCGACCACTAGAGGTGTTTTGAGCAACAACCGTTAATGTTTCTGACGTCATAGGGCTGTTAACAAGCCCCTAACTGCCATGGCGCAAAAACGACCACCAAGCAACCCACCAACGAGCAACATACAACTGGTTGCCCTTGTAACACTATTGCTCCAAAGAAATCTTTCGTTTGTGGTGCCCAGTAACATACAAATACGTTTTACACTTTAGGGGCTTGTGGGGTAAATGTTAGGACTACAGGGTTGAACACAACAATCGACACCTATAAATGGCATACTATACAAGAAATCCAAATTTCAGCCAATTCTGACACTGTTTAAAAACTCACCCATTTTAGGGGGCTAGCGGGGTAAATACTGGGGTTATCAACAAAAACAAAGTGGGATGCACATCTACATAACTATATCTACCATCTGTGTAAATTTCAGCCAAATCCATCAAACATTTGATAGAAAAACGAGTCGGACAAACTTCGGGGAAAAAATACCCATAATAATTGTTAGCGAGTTGACCTTCTGACCCCAGGCACACTGATAATCACTCTTTTACAACAAACGATTTATCAATATGAAAAAATCTGTTTCGATAATGACAAATGTGTAAACAAACAAAAAAGAGATTCTTTTGCCATTATGAAATCAACTGAAAAACTCACTTACATAGCAATGCGTTCTGAATTTTTTACTTGAAGTTTAAACGTTGGTGGTGTAACGGTAAAAAAAAATTGGACAATAGAATTCAGTAACTGAAATTTGTTTTATTTGCAGCGTCGACTTTTGTGCAAAAAGATAAAAGAGAAACTTAAACGCAATTTGCTACGCCACCGTATCGTCATGACGTCACAAACAACGTCATCATTACAAAACAAAAGTGGGGTAAAGGAAGTGATTTTGCTGTGAAAATTGTAAAAAAAAAATTTGTCATGAAATTTCATACAACGGGATGACATCAAAAACAGCTGCTGGGGTAGTACAAAGTTGGGCAATATGTCTGTGAAAAAACATATTTAGCTAATCAATTGTTGCTACAGAAGGTTGAGAATCCAAAACTCCAAAATAACATCAACTAGGCAGGTTCATTATATTTCCCTGGGGTTGGGTTTGTGTAGGAAATGAGACAAAATCCAGTGATAAATCCATTGATTCGCAGTTTAAATAAAACTGAGCGTGTGAGGTGTAATAGCTGCAAAATGATACAGGCATATTTTCGGCACGACTGTAGGATAATTGTCTAAACGTGAATTCCAACTCGGTTCAAAGTTGAAAATTACTCAAAAATGACAAATACTAAAGCAATATCAGAAAAAGTGAAAGTTACAAAACCGGGCAATTGAAAATATTTTTTTGCTATTTGAGCCAATTTTAATCAAGCCCCGAAACACCCCTACCTAGCAAACTTGCATAGTGTTAATTTTGACCTAACTTAACCTTTACAGACATGTTTCTTTGCTCTCGCTTAACCTTTTGGGTGTGACGTCACCACTACTGTTTGTCGCGTGATCCGATACTGTGCTCTGATTGGACAAGTCACGCTCGAGCGAGTTTGTGGCATCGGCAAAAATATCCGGACTGTCCGAGGAAGAACGACACATTGTGCCATCCAGCACTAGTTGCGGGATCGGGTTCCGTAAACGCACGCGGCGGGAACTGAACGACGAGTCACCGGCAAAATGTGACCCTGAGACCCGAAGTTGAGAGCCACTGACTCGGCTTAGACTTAAATACTGGGAGTAGGAAGGAGCAGAAGTTCGTCGAGTGCTGTTCACGCTTCCGTGCCTGGAAAGAACCGGATCTTCCAGGTTATCAGTGTTACGACTCGAATCCGAACTGGAGGAACTAAAACGCGAACTTCTTATTGTGGAATGAGCGGATGCTGCAACATCCGGCATCGATGTGGGTTTCTGAATGGACGCAATCGAGGAATCGCTGCCCCAGAACGAACTCCCGGGTAATCCCCTGCGCCCCTTCATATCGACTCCATTGTAGGGAAAATGCCAATCAACACTCCCGTCGCTTAGCGATTGCTCGCTGCCGCTACTCAACACTTGATGGCGCCGTTCCCACGTCCGCGTAACATCGAGGTCCTCCGGAACCGCGCAGGACTTCCGTGGAGCGCTCTTCTTCTGGAAGAGCTTCTGCAGCTTCCTGGGAGCAGATGCTGAGGACGGAGGAGGAACATCCGGGACTCTCTGGTCGCGCTGAGTAGGAGGAGACTCCGCGAGGTCATCCGGATCATAGTAGAGATGAGGACGCCGGAGAAGGTCGCTCGCTACGTCTGGGAGTCCGTGTTCTCTCGCCACTAGGAGGCGCACGTAGCGTTCGGCGCGACACAGATTGCTGGAAACAATATATATTGGACATTATGTAAAAAACAAAAACAATTTAACTTCTATAAACGTACTTCAAATCAATGATGAAAAAACGGAAAGAAATTGGAAATGCTTTCGAGGTGTAACAAAATTTTTGGTTTTGTAGAATTACTGTGTTATTAAACTTTGGGGAAAAAATGATTCAGCAAATTGCAAAACTATAAAAAATATATCGAGTATAGACAAAACACATTTTAAAAAGGTAAATTGGTCGAGTGTATCCGAATATTTAATTAAAATCAGGTGGAAAGTGCTACAACAACAAAGAACACCAAAGCAGAAACGAAAATGTTCAAAGTCATAAAAGTTAAGTTCTTAGGTTAAAGCGGGTCAATTAACCATTTTTGAAATCAAGCAAAGGGTTTTAACAAAGATCAAAAATTTTACCTAAATTAAACCTACCACAAAATCCCAAGCGACAGAGCACCGTCGGCCTCAGCGAGAGAATTTCTCTCGGATCGACAACAACAGTGTGGGAGTGACGTAGAAGCCATGTGACAAAGCTGTAGGACTCGTTTGAGCCATGATGTTTGCCGCAAGGAGCGCTCGCGAGCTAGAAGTTGGGCAGCGAGTGAAGGCTTGGGAACTGCGTAAATACAAGTTATTTATAATGCATTAATGAGATCACTTTGGTATTGAACCATAAACAAATATGAAATATTGAAACAAAATATTGAATAAAACATGGTGGCGTAAATACAGTGAAAGCCGAAACGGAAAGAATTAAACTTTGCACAGAATTGAATTAGGCTTCAATTGTAAAAATTGTCTCTAATTTGCCAAAAAATAAACATTTATTGTTTTTATCACCAAATAAATGCGCCTTGTTCGACTGACGATGATGAACGATTAACTAGAATAAGGTAATATAAAGTGGAAGATGCTTGGTTGCTTTGCCACGATTTTTAACTCTGTACTGCCACCCAGCGGTGGATGATTTGCCAAACACGCGAAGGTGTTATTACTTGTCACTAGGGATGTGCCAAAACTGAAAGTGTTCTGTTTGGTCGAGCACCGAGCATCTTACGTCAATGCTCGGTGCTCGGTCGAGCACGCTTTTTTTCGCAATCATAACGCATTTAAATAAACAGTCATTTTTGTTCTTGTATACCTTTTCAAACAAAAATTTCGTATGTTAGTACGAATTTGCAAATTTAATACTCAGGTCAGTTTGCGCTACTGCTCGGCCGAGCACCGAGCATCAAAAACAGCGATGCTCGGTACCGAGTACTAGGGTTCTGGCTCGGCTTTCTGGCGTGCCAATAACTTTGCGTGTAAACAAATTTGTTTGTTTAGTGATCAGAAAACAGATTAATTCGTATAGGCTCGTTTTTATATGGCTCATTCGGCATAGCCAACTGAAAGCAAGCAACGTAATACTATTAATTACATCAAAAAGTGCTTGCAATAAAAATTCGTAAATCGTTATGCGCACCAGAAAAAAAAATGATCTCGCTTGGGGGCGCTGCTGTCGACCCATGGTAAATAAATTTTCTGATCAAGTCCTCAGACACTTACCGGGGTAACTTCCATCAATGTATTTCAATCTGCTGGTTGCCAGGGAAGTCACACCGATTCGGGGCAGTCTGCACTTGTCGCACGAAGCCGTGTGAGAACTGCCGCTGTGTCGCAGCTGCCCGACCATGTACAAGGCATCAGGGACAGCTCCCGAACCCGAAACGGATGACATCTGATTGTTTTGTGTTTTTCGGACGGAACGTAAATTCACATTGCCCGTCGATTCTCCGCTCAATCGCTCTTCAAGTATTGCCTGCGTTTACATTTTTAATGAAACTCCTGGATCATGTACTTTAGTAGTCATGCCGTTTTCAAATCCCCCCCCCCTTTTCGGACGGAACGTAAATTCACATTGCCCGTCGATTCTCCGCTCAACCGCTCTTCAAGTATTGCCTGCGTTTACATTTTTTATGAAACTCCTGGATCATGTACTTTAGTAAGTCATGCCGTTTTCAAAACCCCCCCCCCGGGGTCAAACTTTGGGAAGGTCAACTTTGGATAACTAACTAACATGTGTGTAAATTTGAATAAGTCTAAATCACTCTTTTTTGACCAAACGCTTGAAACAAACAGCCAGACAGGGAAACGAAAATACGAACAAAAACTATGTGCCCTGTGGTGACTGTTGGTGTCAGGCTGCCTTGATTTTCCTTAAATTTGTTTACATACTAATTAATATAGAAAAATAGGCAACAAAGGCGCGAAAGTCAAAAAGCATTATTGTCAGTCTGGTGTTTATGTCGAATCGATCACTTATTTATTACTCTAATTTGAATAGACAATAGTACAAGTTTCAGGTTCATTATAAAGTTCACTTTCGGTTCATTGAGAAATCCACCTTTCAAAATAATAAAGTAAACCTCGGTTAATCCGGACCCGTTTGGACCCACAAATTTGTCCGGTTTAGGCGTAGATCTGAAGTGATGTCGATTAGTTAAAACCTTACCACATTACAAACCATTTGAACCTAGGGTTTTGACGAAATTAGATTAACCGAGTCCGGTTTACCCGAGGTGTACTGTATTACTCAATTTCTTTTTGGACGCTAAGGATGTAATCGTAAGAACGAAGTACAACACAACGATCAGTAGCGCATACTCAACGTACTGTATGTTTCCACTTAGTGGCCAATTACCCACCTTTGCTTCGTCCACATGAGGAAGAAAGAGTCTTGGTGGAGAAAATCCAAGTCCTGCTTTCTCGCGCAACCAAAAGAAAGTGTTTTCATTGTGCGACGAAACTCCCGCATGGTGGTGCCATTCCAACAAGTGCTCAGGGGGGCAACTGATGACCCCCCGTTTAATTGCAGACGTAAGTACCTAAAACGACAAACAGTTACACTTAAAATGTATTTTTCAAAACAATTTTCTGTGCTTGTACATGCATTAGGTGGCGCAATTTAAAATAGATTTGTGGGTAGAGCTACTTACACAAGAACTCATGACACAAGCCTACTAATTTCCGATGGGTGGCGCAAGGGATCATAGGCGTTTGCAATGACAATAATTGCTGAGTCAACAATTTGCAAAGTCAGCGATTATTGCCATTGCAAACGTCTATGCTCCGCTGCGCCACCCCCCCCCCCCCCCCCCCCTTGCAAACGTCTATGCTCCGCTGCGCCACCTATCGGAAATTAGTAAGCCTGTGTCGTGACTCTTGTGTTAGTAGTTTTACCAACGCAACAACTCACGGAAGACCCACATTTAGCTAAATTTTGATAGGTGGCGCAAAGAGCAGAGTTACTTATTTAGCAGCCAAAGAGGGGTAGGCTTAGTTTGAAACTAAGATTTTGAAAATTTCAAATAATGAAATAAGTTTTAATGTTAATTTTATCGATTTTTTAATGACTAAACATTACCCAAACCCTTATAAAATAGGAACAACCGAAAAATGAAATTTTTATACCAAACGAAACAAACGTTTTGAACAGATCTTTGCATTTATACGAGCCATGACACATCTCATTACCTTTTTGGCCACAAAAAATCTTTTCTAGCCACTCTTTATCCATAGAAAATAAGCTTACTTCTACATCTCACGACAGTTCAGGTCTAGGTTTCTTTTTACTTGTAACAGGGGTTTAATTTGATATTGTTGAAAATAAACAAAGTAAGGATTCAAGTTAAAAATAAGGACATCTCTTAGAAATAATGACAATATATTTTTCTAAGACAAAGCCTTTCAAAATAAAGACAAATCTTAGAAAAAAGGACGGTATGGGAACCCTGTTTATAGCCTCAACCGTCAGCATTTTTGGAGATACCATTTTCGAATTTTTTGGAGATACCATTTTTATTTGTGCTTTTTGCGCCACCTATCGAAATTTAGCTGAACGTAAGCCTGCCGTTAGGTATGGTATTTGTAGATTTTCTGGGACCGTGGACCAACCTCGTGATTAGCTGGCAAAATATGACGTATTCGAACATGAGTCAGCAAACTGGCAGTGCAGTCGTGAAGCTCTTCGGTGTTGCTTGCAAGCAAAACTTCGCGGCGTCTCGTCGACAGCGATTGTGACGCAGATGTTCGAAAACTCCGACTCGCCTGACTTAAGATCACGTGACTGCGTACCAGGTTGGGTTCTGTCAAAGTGTAATTTGAAAATTTTTCGATTTCTGAAATATAAACTTAACAATAAAACCAGTGTGTATTGAATAACATTTTCAAGCACACAAATAAAGTATTTTGTACAAATTTTCTGCAGCGCAGCTTAAAGAGATTTTGCCTTTACTTATCTTCATCTATTAGCTATGCGTTTTTGCTGATACATTGTTTCATTTTTAGAAGTAGTCTAATGCTGCTTTAAATGCACATAAATAAATAAATGTCATATCAGCCTCTTAACCAGCTAACACAAGCAGTCAAGTGGTTGGACCAATGTTGTGTTAGTATGATAACCTTTGTCAGTTGTGTTTCCATTACTAAGCAATGGGACTAAGCATTTTTACAATCCATTAAATCAACTAACTTTTCAAACATTGAAACAATTGCACACACTGGCTTTTTAATTTAACACCTCTTTTTAACCAGCACACTAAAACCCGTATGGTTGGGACCATGTTTCTTAACGAGTGGGCCATAGAGCAGTTTTTAAACGGGCTACAGAGCATAGCAAAAATACTAGAATCCCAATTTTGTTAAGTCACTAGTTGATTTTATCAAAAGCTTGTTTTCCACTGAAGTGTGAGGGAAAATTTTGCAGAGTTGTAGGTAGCAAACCCTACTTTAGCCACAATCTGTCAGAACTGGAAATTAAACACATCTAAGATATAAAATATTAAATTAGCAAGCATCTACCTCTGAGTTCAATTCGACGAAATAATTCACTTTCACCCCATTTCAACACACAACGAAGAACATCCAGTTCAGGAGAGTTGACAAAATCTGATCGAATGATCTCAGACATTTCGCTACATGTCATTGAGTTTAACACACCAGATGATGAAAGCTGTACAGGGAAGACACAATAATTTTAAGGGTAGTCATAGCCATTTTTTTATTACAGAAACTCCATGCCAATAACTTTAAGATGCTAAAAACCACAAAAACACAAATTTAGCTAAATTAAATTTTTGAGAGAAAAAATATTGGGACAAATTATGTTCAAAAACACCTTAAAATTTGTACAATACTCCACATTTAAAAACACAGTTAGCTCTAGATATTATCATATCTGTAATCAATATAGCCAAGTAATTTTAAGGCGCAAAATGACAGCTTTAAATAATACTAAACAAAATACACACAAACAACAATAAAGGAAAGTAATTTTATGTGACTTGTGGTTGTACCTGAAGAAAATTGTCACGTATATATCGAATAGTTTGGCGACGAAGCCACTTAGATCCATGAGGTTGTGACGACCAACGAAGAATGCTCGTCACATTTGAAACACTCAACATGTCGACCAATGCATTTTCACAACCTGTAACAAAATGAAAGTTAGAAACACGCATAAGTAGCAAACTGAACAAAGTTTTAACCTCAAATAAGCCAAACAAAGCATAAACAACACAACTTGAAAATCACAGAGTTCAATTTTGTAAGCGCTGACGTGTAAATGCCAATTTCTAATCATAGCCAATTAATTCACAACGGATATATCAATTCAGTCATTTATTGCATGTTTATTCTTAGTGGGTAGACAATGCCTGGGTACATAATTTTTACAGTGAGTTCGCAGCAGAGCTGTTTGTTTTATTGTAAGTTTGCTGAATAAGTTGATTTGGGAGATGGGACCTAAATTTAGTTCAATCCATTAGGTTCCACTGGGTTAAAGGAATGTCTCTTAAGTTTATTACTCAATGAAACATGCATGGTACTCAAAAGAACCCACAAGCGTGTGACACAAAGTGGTTGCACCTTTCAGGGAGTTTCAAATTTCTATTGCAAATTAGACTGTTCTAACCTGTAGTGATGGGACGATACGAGGTTTTGAAGCGAGTACCACCTGTATATACCTTCGATACTGAGTACCGAGTACGATTACCGAGTACTTAAGTGTAGTGTTGTAGTTGTACATCACTGGCTAATTTATCTGCCATGGTCGGGGTACAGGTGTGCACACACACATGCCAAAAAATTTTATTCCCACGTGATACCGAAAAAGATATACGTAAACTGGAGGAACTTTTTTCCTATTTTGTGCTGTCCGAAGCAAATATTGGCATAAAGTTGCCCGTATTCTTATGGTGTACATCGGCCTTCGCTCCTCGCACGTCGGTATCGAAAACTGAGACAAAATATTTCGATACCGAGTACGAGTATCTATACCACTGAAATCGGTCGATACCATCGATACCGAGTACCGGGTACTCGTCCCATCACTACTAACCTGTGCCTTGTTGCATGGAATATTTAGAGGACTGGGGCTTGAATTTTAGTGAAGCCTTTTGTGGCATGGCACACTTTAGTTTACTGGAGCATGTGGCATTGCTGGTCTCAGGACCAATAAATAAATACAAGTTTATCTGAGGAACCATAATAACAAGCTCAAAGCTTACTGACTTATACGTTACAGCAAAAAGCGGTGCTTAGATCAATGAAAAGGAAAATAAGTGACAACTAACAAATTAAAAATATATATATCTAACACAGTGTAGTCAGTTTAGTTTTGGTTGCTTGTTGAATTTGCATAGGCCTCTGTGAGAGTTGAATATGACTGTAGGAGTATGACACAAAAAGGTGAAACATCTCAGTTTAAACAACAAGAAAACAACACTTTGTGTATTGCTTCCTGATATACATATGTCATTACCTTCAGTAGTCAAAAATCCTGACAAAAATGGAAAGGTATTTAAACAGTGTAACTATTTACCTTGAATTAACATAGGAAAACCTAAAAATCTTCCAAGATACAAAAGTTCTGTTAAATCCTTTACGTCTTCTGATACTGATTCGATTTGTGTTCGATTGTGCACAAGGGGAGAAGCAAAGTCTTTGATAATCCGTTGCAAATCAACCTGGAAAGTGCAGACAACTTTATTATATCAAGTAGGTCAAAGTGACAGTTCTAGTTCAAGCATAAGACACCAACACTACTGTACAATACATTAGCAATTTGTAAAAGAATAGGCATAACTGTTTATAATTGAGACAAAACAGGGAATAAATGAACATAACAAATAGACATAAATTTAACCTAAAAGCACAAGAATAAAGAAAGGTTTTCATGGGTCATTTCTGTCTTTGACATGTACCAAGCAGTAAAATATGTATATATATACAGTAATCGATACATCTTTAACAAAAATCATTAACCTTGTCCTTGTATAACAATAACAGAGCCAAAATTTAATGGCACACTATTTTTTTGCATGAGTTCAAACTTTCTTACTTGGTCAGTGTACATTGCATATGTCACAACATGAATATATCGCGGCGAAAAAACTTTTGAATCAAGTTCAATCTTCACAAAACCTGGAGAAGCAACTTCATTCAATTCCTCAAGCTCATCCTGTAATACATACAGATGATGTCACAATGCAAACAAGGTCAAAGTCGAAAGGCTATGTTTCAAATATCTGGTACATTACAATAGTGCAGAATATTCCAAAATTATTAGGTGGCAATTTTAGTTTTACTTGATTCAAACCAAAGTGCTTAAAATATTGCACAAATTTTTTAAAACAGTTCAGCATTAGTGCTAAGAAACTTCATTGCAGCTTCAAAGCTGCATGACCAATTGGTCAGTGAACGATGTGACTGCCTTGTATTCCATAATAATTGTGTGGTTTCAATTGCTTCTACTTTTTATGTTTCTCAAGCAAGAAAATGTTTGAAAACGAAAATATTACTGAGAAGAAGGCTAAACAGCAAACCTAGAGCTAAAATTTTATGAAGAATATTTTACAAAAAATATACAAACTGATGGTAACGTGGCCTTTTAAAAGTTGTTTAGCATACTGTTTTAAGACATCTGTTTTTTACAACATAAATATTTATGAATATGAATTAATTTGTGGTCAGTTGGATAACAAATCACCAAATCAGTTTCTAAAATTCATGACAACGTAACTCACTCTGTGCTTAGAAAGAGCAGCTTTAAAAAATGTCGATCGTGCAGCGAGAACAAACCCATGACAGCTGAAGCCTGTTGGTTTTGACCTGAGGGCACAAATAAGTTACAATCACAATCTTACAACAACAAACAGATGAAACACAAGCAAGACACAAGTAACAATTGAACGATTGTGAAACACAGAGTAATAAAATAGCTTTTTGAGGCACTGTGCAAGAACAATGGCTTAAGTCTGTGTTTTTAATTTGGTTGTAAATTTACTATCTCTAATAAATAATTTATTATGTTGACAAGTAAGCTATATATATATATATATAGTTAGATAATGTTTCTCAAGCCATTTGTTTGAACTGTACACCATCATTAAGTTTATGCTGTTATTAGAAAATGCCCTCAAAGAAATATTTTTTCAGTTAGAAATTAAATACAAAATCAGCAAATAAGTTTTCTGAGAAAGTTATCTTTTATGAAGTAATCATGGGTACAGTAATTTTTTCTTGATAATTAGGTCAAAAACAGTGATTGCAGACTCTAAATTCTGCAGAATTGCATGGTACAAAAAGTAGTTTTTGCTGATATTTTTGTCCCTTTAAACACATTCAAGTACTCTGCTTCAAACTAGCTATTTTACAATAAACTAAGACAAGGTTGTATGGTTTATACTTACAGGAATCGTGTTGACATGGCAGCAAGTGAAAAAATCAGCTTAACGTCACCGGTTATATTTGCAGAAAACCACAAATCTTTTAAATCCGTGTAGAAATCCTCAAGGAATGCATCTGATTCTTTACACCTTTCAGTAAAATGCTAATTTTAAAACATGTGTGTTTGAGCAGTGAGCTGGCACACAAGGTTCTATAATAAGAACAGCTTTTACTGGCAGCTTAAAAATGGGTAACTAAAATAAGGTTTCATACCTTGGTCAATAGGTAATATTTGGACGGCAAAAAATCAATATGTACATGTATATATATATACCCAGTTAGGCATAAGTAATGGAAAAAAGACATTGTAAGGTATTGGGGTGCCGTATTTACTCGATTGTAAGCCACCCTCGTTTATAAGCCGCNATTGTAAGCCGCCCTCGTTTATAAGCCGCCCTCGATTATAAGCCGCATGTTGAGGTGTCAAAAATAATGTAAGCCGCCCTCGATTGTAAGCCGCACGCTGGAATTTTTGATACTATTGTTTCTTAATACATCTTTCTGTTGTTATGTAGTATAACTATTTGCCCATATATGTTAGTTACGTTGATAACTGTACCCAACAAAACGTATATTGACATATAATCCGTACATGCATACAAGTTTTGAACCCGTGTAGAAATAATTTCGGTATAAAATTAAAAAGTAAGCCCCCCTCGATTATAAGCCGCACAAACGACAGCTAAAAAACAATATAAGCCAGAGCTCACAATCGAGTAAATACGGTATGTGGTTTTGGGGATTCAACCAGAAATACGAAAAAATCGGAAAAAATAGCTTTTATACATACAAGTTGGTTTCATACCGTTCAACATTATCCAAATTTGCGAATAAAGAATTTCCTCCTAAAGTTGTTTGGAGATCATCCTCTTTAAGATAATGCTGTTTTGTAACATTGGTTATTTCCAATTCCTGAAAAAAATATGATGAAATATACAGAAAACGTCATAAAAAGACTAAAATCGCATTGCAACAAACTAAGACTCCTGTTCTCTATTTTTAACACTTGTACAATATTATGTTACATACAAAATCTCATAAAGTGGACATATATACAGTTTGTAAATCAAAAATATATGTTTTCTAGTACCAAAACCATTTCAGCGTGATGCAACATTTCTAGTCTTGAGAAGCATAACTTTTAAACAACACACACATATATATATATAGAAAAAATATATATATAATAAATTTTACAAACTAGTGCACAAGATCTATTTCAAAAGCTTTTTACCAGTAGCAATATATGATAATAAATACCTCGAGAAAGTGTTTTGTTTTTTCAACGACGCGATCAAGAGTTTTGATCCCTGAAATCTCGCTCCATGGTTTTTGACCATATACATGTGAAATCCAATCAGTAACATAATGTGGAGGCAGGTGGTGCTTTGATTCAATATTCAATGTGCATGTGGAAGGACTGTAGAAAAACTTAACTCTCTTGTCAACTTTGGATGGAAATGAAGAAACAACAACTTTTTTTTCAGAAGTGGAATACTCAGTAGAAGATACCTGGATGAAAAAACATGTCTTTTATAGTTTTTTTTTTTTTTTTTTCGCCTAAACGTACACATATGAAACTTAAGATAATAGTTTGTACAAAAATGATATAAACGTAGGTACATAAAGTTATAAGTGTTGTATGTTGAAAATATAACACAATTTATCATTTGTAGTTTCTATGCATAGGTAAAATAAAGTTTAGTGATACACATATAACATGATGTCATTTTATTATGAAAGTTCTCAGAGGTAAGTGGGTTTTCGACAAATAACGGGGTTCTTTAGTACACAGGGCACTGACAACGCTTATAGCTCAAGTGTGGTTAAGTAATTGTAAGGTATGGAGAGCTGGAATGGCATTTGTCTGAAATTGTTGCCCAGCCCAGTATATATATAATTTTCATTTGGTTCCAGTAAACTGAAAAATGGAAAGTTTAGTTTTTCACAAGTTGTAATGGCAACCAAACATTATTGTAATATGTATGTATCAGTAGTTATTGTTTAAAACCATATCCATGGCTTGGAATAAATATAATATCTGAATACAATCACAATTGCAGATAAGGTACTTGACCTGAAATGACCTGAATAATTGACATAATTATTGATAACAAAACAACACAAAAACACTTTTCACAACAGTTTTTGTCATATATTATGTACCATACCATTGTTTAAACCCAAGTTTACACATGTAACTTATATAACATACCTTCTGTACAGATGCTAAACAAATGCCAGTCCTCTTGGCAAATAAAGAAGCATGCACCAATACAGGTGAGGTACATTTAGCTTGAAGCTTAAGATTACATAGGAATTCAGTTTTGCACAAATTTTCCAAATCTACAGCAGCTTTCGCAGCTGGAGGTCGGGCAAGGTCAGCCTAAATTAAAAATCAAAGTATGATTATGGAGAAGAAGTAATGACAAAATCAGTTTTGATTTACAATCAGAATAAAAGGTTTAAAGACAGATAAACAAATCACAAAGGTATAAAGATTTATTTTATTTTTTGATGATGTCAACATTTCTGTTTTGCAGTATTAACCAAACATAATTTTTTGGTACAACATTGGCCAACTGTACCATCATAAAATTATATTTCAAAACATACCGCGTCTGAAAGTTCCTTTAAAGTGGCAGTTAACTCATATTCACAAATCAGTGATTTTAGATCATTAGAATTCCAGCTGCTTGTAAGCATACGAATTTGGCGACCATGGACTGAAAGTTTGGATGCCAATCTGCAAGTATATACAAAGTTGAATACAAAATTAACCCATATTTGTTACTTTAACTGCAATCCTATTAATCTAAAGACCTCAGCTGTTCTAAAACCAGGCAATTCACACATGGGGATGGTGTTAAAAGGTGGCAGAAAGAATTGGCCAGCAAAACTGTAACAAAGTAATATATTGTGGTTTAAACAATGCTTTTTACTTTAATTAGAGTTGGCCTAATCATTATTGTAAGAGCATTGAAAACCTGATGCTATGCATATCAGTTGTCACATATCCCTTTGCAGTTTTAGCACTAAAAAATATATTTACCAGAAGAAAACTCGTACTTATCAAATCTAAACTTTAAAAAGTCATCTAACTTAGAGTTTACATTCTGGTGACTGTATCTCCACCAGTCCGCAGAACATGGCAGTTCCCGACGAAATCTCGCGCGTGCAGCTGACCTATACATGTCCCGCATGCGCGCATGCACGACCCGTAAGTTCACGTGCAATACCTATTTTAGCAGGCACAAAGCAAGTAAAAGAGGTCAAGACAGGCAAATTAAATGCCTTAGGTGCAAAATTTTAGCCTGCAAACCGTAAAACTTGGCGTGCAAAATCGCGCGTGCAGCTGCCACACCCTGCAGACTGGTATCTCCATACAAAGACTGACTTTATTGACTAGGGATTGCACTTTATACACTTTGCAACACACTAGAACAGAATAAGAAATGTCACAGTTAAGTAACAGTCTAACAGTCTACATGTAATTTTTAGATGTGAGAGTAACAAACCCATGAACACAGTTTTTCAAAATATCATTAAATTTATAACTACCGTACCTTTTATAAATTTTTGGAATATTTAACTTTTTCTTCAAAGTTGATAATCCCGATTTGGATTTTCTGTCATGATGTGTGGTGGAAGATTTCTTCGGAGTTCCAGTCATTGCATGTAAATGCCAAACTCACTTGAAATTCAACTCAAAATGCAATTCTTTTAGGCAAAAGCAAAATATTCGAAGTGTCCATTGTTATCGACATCACAACACACGAAGTTCACCAGCTTGTCGCCTATATTTATCTTTGTACAACAAAAATACAAACATAAAACTAGACCCACGATCTTTTTGTAAACAATATGAAGTTTCTATTATACAACAACAATGGAAAACTATTAAAAACTGTAACTTCTAACAATTGACATTTGACACCTCCGAAAGCAAAATGGAGTCAATCTAATATCCAGTGGTGCGTGACGAAGTTATGGTGGATGATGGGTAGGTAAAATTAAAATATTAAATTGTTACGGTAACTGGTAAAAACTAAAGTATAAAATACCGTACATCGTCGTTCTAAGTGTCTTTCTAATCTAGTTTAACTACTGTTACATTTTTTAATTGCAACAAAGCTAAGCATTATATAGGGCACGTCCGGTAAATTGCTTTCGTCACTTAATAGCTCAAGCATTGATCTTTGTGTTTTGTCATTTGCTCCACTTTCTCCTGTCTTGTCAATTTGTCTTGCGTTTAATCGTTCTTACATTTTTCCAATCAAATATTTATCATGACACAAGTTTATTGCAAAAACACTTTAATCTATTTTTTCTCAAGTTTGTTTTTAATCAGTTTTTTCATGTGAGCCAGGCCAGATTGGTTGCATTCATTGAAGTATGGTAGTTTTTTCACTTCTTTTATCCACTCGACCACCTTTGGGTATTTTCCATAGTCTTCGAAGTCATTGACTTCAAGAAATAAAACTGCATTAACGCCGAAAAAATCTGTCATGCAATTAATAAAAAATCTGTCAGTCTCTTTCAAGTTTAAACGCTATCATTTCATTCATTGGAGAAAATATTAAGTGAGGTTAAATAACTAATATTCTTTTTTTACATACCAGCGATACTGATACTGGTGCCAGCCATAAACTTGTTCTTTTCGAGATAATTTTCCAGCTGTTTTAATGCCTCATGCACCTTCGGAAGGTTTTCGTCACAGATCTTCTCGTCATAGAACAATATATTACGGACATTCTGCAAAAAATAAAAACTTCAGTTTCTTCAAAAAAATTAATCCTATCTGTGTATGTAAGGTTGCAATTCTAAAGTAGCAACATTAATAATCGATTTAGACTTCCGCACCAAATACGCAAAAATCTCGTTGTAAACCCATCCTCCAAAATACAACATCATATCAACATTTGCACGTTTCTCCGGGTCCCTGGGGTACAATGTTTCCTCGACTCCACCGTATTTGTTGCACAAATAAGCAGCAATGGCACGGCTGCAAACACATGGTGATGTTTATGTTTTATATTTTACAACTTTTTTAAAACACCCCAAGCCCAATGTTGGGCCAATGAAAGAAATTAACAAAAAGCTAGAAAACAAACAGTTTATACCTTTCTATAAGAATAAAATCTCCGTCAGTTAATGCTGGGACTTTTCCTCTTGGGTGAATCTCAAGATATTCTGGTGAAAATTGCTCCCCTGTCAGCAAATCCACAACCTTCACATCGCATTGGATATCAAGGGATTTGATAATCATTAAAACACTCCGACTTGGCGGACTTATTTCGTGAAAATAAAGTGTAAGTGTCATTTTGGAGGATTTAGTAAGGTCGTGTGAGTTATCTGATCTATAAACACCCTGTAATATAATGTACAGTTAATATCAGAAACTGTTTTTTCATAGATACTGATTTAAATGCTAAATTTATTGGCCGTATTTTGTTCAAATAAAAATTTAATGCAAAAATTATAAAAATCACGCTTCAATGTTAACCAATTACTCATGATATAATGGCTTCCAACGTGTACACTCATTTGTTATTCTGCATATCTTCTACACGCGTAAGCTATCTTAAAACCTAATTTAAGCTTAATTCCAACTCATCGACTCGAAATTTAAATACCGAATTAGTACGTTATCTCTATGTAAAAAACTTGGCCTGATAATGAGGGTTATAAGATTACTACATTTATTTCGATGAGAAAGCCTATATCTCATGTGTATTTGCAAAGTGACAAATGTTTAACTATGCAAGACTTGACATGGTGTTAAAGGTCATCATCACCCTATAGCGTGCAGCAACGACACGATTAAACGAAGTCACGAACAAACTGGAAAGTTGCTATTCCGACATTCGTGAATACAGTTCGTGAAAAAATGAGGTAACATTTATATATTTACACATGCATTTCATGCATTCTAGGCTATACATGTACACTGCCCTACGAAAATGCGTTCTAATACCGTTAGCCTAGCCTATGTCCGTAAGTGCATTTACCTACGTTTTACAGAACAATCTGCGGAACAAAGCTGTCGACTTTAAAACAAAACACATTGTTTTGCACATCACAGATCAAATTAGAGTAAAATCAAGCAAACAAATGATTGTAGTTGAAACAATAATGCAAATAAAAATGTGTAACTTCACTTAATTTTTTTCTTCACCTCTAAATCACACAAAGCATTTTTTCTTGTTATTATCAAACTTGTTGTACCTCTATATTTATAAGCATTTAGTTAAAAAATTTAAAATGAAAAGAACAAAGCCAACAAAACTGTTTCTGTCTTACTGATTTTTTTGATTTGAATAGTTATACACATTTTCTGAATCAAACACATACAACGGCGCAAGTATTTTACAACAATACGTCAATGAATTTACACTACCCATGCCCTTCTCACTTTGCCATTTTCTCAAGTTTATTTTGAATCATTTTTTTTATGTCAGCCAGGCCAATTGGTTGCATTCATTGAAGTATGGTAGTTTTTTCACTTCTTTTATCCACTCAATCACCTTTGGATATTTTCCATAATCTCTAAAGTCATTGACTTCAAGAAACAAAACTAAATTCACGCCGAAAAAAATCTGTCGTGTAATAAATAAAAAAAACGTCAATGTCTACAATGCTGTCATTCCTTCTTTGCGAGAGAAAACGTTTAAGTGAGCTTTAAATGATATTCCACGTACCGGGCAATACTGATACTGGAACCAGCCAAGAACTTTAATTTTCAAGCTGTTTTAAAGCCTGCGCCTACGGACGATTTTCGTCACAGATCTTCTCGCTATTGTTCACAATATTGTAGCGACCTCTCTCACTACCGTTATCGTGTGCTTTCATTCTACAGCGAACCGGACAGATTGCCTTCTTTCTCTGACTCTCGCCTTATGCGGCGTATTCGCACATTGCGTTATATTCTGTGCGGAATTTGGAAACTTATACCGTTTCTTCGAAAACATCTAATTAATAATATATCTGTATCTTCCTTCCAAATATACTTCCAAAAAATAAGGTTGCAGTATTTTAGTTGTTATTCTTCACAGGAATAACCTGCCTTCAAATCAAATTTACCCTTTAAACTCATCGACTATAAGTTTAAATGATAAATTGTTATTCGCTTTTAGATGACCCGATCCCCCCCCCCTACCGTTTCTTCGAAAACATCTAATTAATAATATATCTGTATCTTCCTAGTCTAGTGGCTTTCTAGTAAATTAAACTTCCCAGCTTACACCGTATACAAGCAAATTTCTTCATGAGCTCATTCTCCCACAATACAGCATCACATCGACCAATGCACGTTTCTTCGTGTCTCTGGGATACAATGTTTCCTCAGGGGCACCGTATTTGTCGCACAAATAAGCAGCAATTGCGCGGCTGGAAACACTTATTAATGTCTGAACTAATAATGTAGATGCATTCAGTTTACATTTATGTTGCATTCATTATTGTACAACTTTTTTGAAACATTCGAATGCTCCACTGTTAGGTCAATGCAGAAAATTAATAGAGAAAGTTGGAGCTGGAAAACAAACAGTTTACTTTTCTGTTAGAGTTAAGTCCCCGTCAGTTAATGCCGGAACCCTTCCTCTTGGGTGAATTTTAAGGTATTCTGGTGAAAAGTGTTCCCTTGCAACCAGATCTATATAACCTCAACGTTGCATTGGATAACAAGCGCTTTGATAATCATCAAAACACTCGGCGGACTTACTTCGTTATAATAAAGCGTAATTGGCATTTTGAAGGATTTAAAAGTTGGTGAAAGTTAAAGCTAATGTACAAATACCCTGTAATATATTGGTAAATATATATACTGTTAAATGCTGATTTTTATTGATGTGATTATGTATTTACTATATAATATAAAATTACAAAGATCACTTTTATACGTGTCAACCGACTATGCATTGTTGGGGCAGTACAAAACACACTTTCAAAAAATAAGGTTGCAGTATTTTAGTTGTTATTCTTCACACGAATAACCTGCCTTCAAATCAAATTTAACCTTTAAACTCATCGACTATAAGTTTAAATGATAAATTATTATTCGCTTTTAGATGACCCAAAGTGATAATAAGGACAATGAGTTATTACACTATTGTACTTTTTTCAATTTGATGATAAGGAACCTAAATCTTCAAATACATTTTGCAAAGTAACACAGTCAAGCCTTGACACGATGTCAAAAGGTTACCTCCATAGCGTGCAACAGCGACATAATGAGACAAGGTCACGAGAAAAACAGTTAGTTTTATATACACATCTAGCTACATGTACACGACTATTCGAAAACGTTTTCTTATACTCGTCTGGACCAAATTAATTATGTCGATTAATGCGTCCGCCTACGTTTCACGGAACAAGCTGCGGAAAGAAGCTGTCGACTTAAAACAAAACGTATCGGTTTGCAAATCACATGTTAAATAAGAGTGAAATATTTAATCGAGCAACTAATGATTGAAGAAGTTAAACAACAATGCAAATAAAAATGTGGAATTTACAAATCAAGCAAAATAAACTTTTTGTTTGAAAGTAGGTATGGACCAACTTTATTGTTGTCAAACTTTTAATAAAACTAATACTGAATCAATGCAATTCTTATCAAATCGATTTTCTTGTAGCGAGTTCATTCTCAATGTAATAATTATACGAACCACATTCAAACACAACATTACACAGGTGTTTCTGGTGTGTTGATATTTTATTTGAATGTTTCTTAGGGTGATTTCTTGCGTTTTCTACAATTGATATTCAAAAACATTTTCTCCCCCCCCCCCCCCCCCCTAAAAACCCGCCGTCATTTTGACGTTTTTCGAAGTGCGTCTTGATATATTTTCTTCTGTTTGAACAACCCAGAATTGTGACATTCTTTGAAATAGGGAAATTGTTTCATTTGCTTTATCCACTCAAACACCTTAGGAAATTTTCCATATTCGTCAAAGTCAACGATATCAAGACACAGAAGTGAACTTATGGCAAAGAAATCTGCAAATATGGCAAGAATTGGTAAATTAAATATATTTTTCCTGTTAGAAAGCGTTCGCATTTTTATACGTACCAGCAATAGTGATATTGGGTCCAGCTACAAATATTGTATTTTGCAGATAATTTTCAAGTTGTTTTAAAACTTCATAAACCTTCGGAAGATTCTCTTTCCTGGTCTTTTCGCCATCGAAAATAACATTGCGAAAATTCTGCAACCAAAATTAAAAACTTTGATCGAACCTGAAATATATCGACGAATTATTCTTATTCAAACGTTTCTGTCCTGGAACATATGGAATCAATTCTATAAAAAGAGGATGACGCAATTGCACTGTAGCAACCCTGACAAAAATATTTTTTTAACAGACCCCCCCCCCATTCTTATTCAAACGTTTCTGTCCTGGAACATATGGAATCAATTCTATGAAAAGAGGATGACGCAATTGCACTGTAGCAACCCTGACAAAAATAATTTTTTAACAGTAAAGCAATATTTAGGCAGACAGGTTTTGAGATGGAAACTTTTTACTCACCAGATACGAGCCAATCTCGATCAAAATCCATTCTCCAACATACAGCATCATATCAACTTTTGCACGTTTCTCCGGGTCACTGGGGTACAATGTTTCCTCAGCGGCACCGTATTTGTTGCACAGGTAGGCAGCAATGGCACGGCTACAAACACACATGTTGTGTTATACTGGTAAAATCGATTTGTACGTTTTTTTTTTTTTTTAATTTGGGCTTCTCCAAAACACATTGTATCCAAGTTAAGACTTAAGATTTTTAAGATTCAGATAGATCTATAGCACTTTGGTAAACAATCTGTTACCTCTCAATAAGAGTGAAATCTCTATCGGTTAACGCTGGAACCTTTCCTTGTGGGTGAATCTCTAAATATTTTGGCGAGAATTGCTCACCGGCAACCAAATCCACCGTCTCCACATCGCATTGAAGATTAGGTGCTTTAAAAAACCATCATAACACTTCGACTTGGCACACTCAATTCGCTGTGGTATAGTTTAATCGGCATATCTGTGTCCCTGCTGTTTTAGCTTTTTTTGTAAATTGTATTCCGAAAAGTACTCTGCAAAAATACATTAAATATTTTCGAGTAGCATTCTTGTTAACACAGCACAGTAGTTGCTGTTTAGTATAGTAACATCAACAGCCACTCTTAAATACAGTTAAGTCACATTGCATTTATTTACAACCGCCTTTCTTGTAACAATATAAGCGAAAACCTACAAATTGTTTTTTCTTCACTCCTCTACACTTAAAACGTACTTAACTTTCACTTGAACATGACATTTTCGTCCTGTTTATAATGATCCACTGCAAGTGCAAGACCTGCCATGACATTGCGTGCTGCAATCACATGATGAATTCAAGTCACAAGCAAATAGGAAGTTCTTTGCCAACTTAAAGTTTGTGACAACGTGACATAAGAAATCAGAATGTATCAGCACTTATAAAATCATGTTCGTACATTTCCAATGTCACAATGACACGACACAACTCAATTTGCAGCGTTTTCAATCTGTTATTAATTCTACCCTTTTTTACTCTGTTGACTTGTCAAGTCAGAGTTGCAAGCGGGCCCAAAATCTGAGACCGAACTCGGCCCGAACCCAAAACTATAAGCCCGAAGCCTGGTCCGAACCCGAAACGTTTTTGAGAAGCCCGTTTAGGCCCGAAATTATGATTGACAGGCCTATCCACGAAAGCCCTGCAACAAAGGATGAGCCCGTTTTAAGTCCGAACACCGGCCCGACTTGCAACTTATCAATAATTGTGCAAGACGTTAAATGACGTAATAGTTGTGTACTGCATTCAGTAACGTAGTAGGGTTATTAAGTTATATCAATTACACTTAATTCCTTCCTTTTTGACGAGTCTCTGCTTTAAGAAGCATTATGATATGGGGACCGGCAATGTACGTCATGTTTCTTAGAAGCTCACATAAAGCTTCGTGAACTTCTGGTATGTTTTCATTGCACATCTTCTCGCCATTCAACAAAACATTGACTATATTACAAAAACTACAATACTGGAAACCATCAATGGTTCCCTTCTAGCAATGTTGCACTAACAAAACTATGTTTGCACTTTGCAGCACCTAGGCCTTCAATGTACATTTTTTTTTCTCGACAAGCAGTATAATAACTCGAGTAAGAGATTGTGTTATTGTTTGTTGTACTATTTCTAAAACTTTTTGCAAATATGCGATAATACTCATTTTTTAAGGGATTTAACTATAACCATCATGTGTCAACAGACAGAGACAGTAACGCTTCCCAATAAAACAAAAAAAAACTTTTCCCCCGTTGTAACCATTACGTCATACTTTCATTGTGACGACATAACTGCCAATATCCATGCAGCCAACTTTCACAGTTTCCGTTGTTTCTGCACGTGCAGTCTAGTTATAGTGGCCAGGGTTGCCAGGTGGCCTAAAATTCGGACAAAAAACGATAAATTGGCCTAATTTCACATGCTGTGTCCGACGCCTAAAAATCATTAGGACATTTAGTTTTTTGTCCTAATATGTCCGAATTTTGCTG
>QLIY01000477.1:40609-122127 GCA_003260075.1 Phallusia mammillata
GGTAGAGCTACTAACACCATAACGAGAATCACACACCCAAATGTGGTTGGTTGTATCTCCAAAAATGTTCACGGTTAGGGCTATTAGGGTCGGGGTAAGGTATTAGCACTTAAAATTCAATAAAACTAACCCAAAAAATTAGTTACTAATGCAAAAATTTTATGTAATTATTTCCCAACCCAACCCATTTATAGCCGCTAAATAAAAATCCAGCTCTTTACGCCCCCTTGTGAAAGCGATGTTCGGATTCTCGTTATGGTGTTAGTAGCTCTACCGCGCTTATGAGTGTAGGAAACGCAAGCGCACAAAATGGCTGTTGGCACCTCGATATTGATGCCTTGTTTGCCATTATACGCTCTCGTTTTTTTGTCCTAAAATGTCCGATTTTCAGACAAATATTGTCCGAATTCCAATCGTCACTACCTGTCAACCCTGATCGTGGCAGCAGTATTTTTTGAGTTTATTAAGTTGTGCTAAGGTGGATAATTTTGTAAGTTAGTTGAAAATCATTTTCAATCTCTCTTCATTTTAATAAAGTGCGTGTGAAACTGACCGCTTATATACTGCCGGGGGGGGGGTCTGATCGTGGCAGTAGTATTTTTTGAGTTTATTAAGTTGTGCTGAGGTGGATAATTTTGTAAGTTAGTTGAAAATCATTTTCAATCTTTCTTCATTTTAATAAAGTGCGTGTGAAACTGACCGCTTATATACTGCCAATCAAGAGACTGAAAGGTAGAATTGGCAAAAGTGTTGAACTGTACATCTAGTTTTTGGGAATATCAGGACATTTTGTATGTTTTCATATTATTTATGTCCATACATGGAATTTGACTTGCCACCTATGCCACATGGAAATGACTACACCTGCAAAGTTGATTTTGATTCTGATAAGAATGCTAAACATTTTTTGTGCAGTTGTTTGATTCAAATAACAAACAATCAATTTAACAAAATGTACATGACACAAGTTCGGGAAATGTTTATTTCCAGGCTGAAATCAGTGTTGACAATGTTGTAAAAGATGTACATGACGTCCAATAATGCAGCTACCAAGTGTTAGGACTGAATTACAAGCCAACTGAATGCTTTAACAAATTTGTAGCACTTCCAGCAGTTTTTATTATAATTTGCTGACGTTTCGATGTCCTATAGTATAGGACCTACATACGACAAGGGTCGGCAACCTTTTTTCTACTGCGGACCGTTTTCGAAACTGCAATTTTATCGCGGACCGGCTAAAATATTACAAACATTACAAATAAATTAGTTTATCATCTCCGGGATACGGGCAAAACGTTTCAAGCATTTAACGTGAAAAGGTATAGGGCCCGGTAACGAATTTGTCGCGGGCCGGTACCGGGCCGCGCCCCGGCGGTTGCCGAACTGCTATACGAGACAGTTTCAAACTGATTGCTGTTTTAAATCAGGCATGCATACGCCTACACGAAACATCGTATTATAAAACTCAACATTTTTAATTGGGAAAGTCACGACGAGATGCCTAAGGTCGTGTTTATACTCTTCACTTATCTGTCAATTAGTCGCCACTCTACAGTTCATTGCATTAGAGCACTTCGAGTGAAAAAAAAAACGGATTTGTTATTGCAAACAGTTTGTTCGTACACTGCAAATGCAAAACCGAATATTTCGACAAGTTTGCAATATTCCTATTCTGTATGAGTCTCGCGACACTCGACTTTTTGCATGGTACTTCAATTGTACCTGAGTAACCCAGTTACAAAAGCACATTGACAGCTGTAAAAAGCAATGCATTCATATGTGAATTTAAAATGTGTTTACGGGTCAAAAGGAACTCTTAGCCTCACATTTCAGAAAAGTTTTTGAGCATAATTTAATACTTGTTATGCCACAGCGCGTTCAATCTCGAACTTCCAAGTATGACAGAACTCAAGTATTTCGTTTAACGTTTATTGATTATACGACAAAACCCATTCAAACAGACCATCTGAGGTATTTGTTTGCTTGTGATATATTGCAGTGTTTAAATGTTTGGTTTTATTTACAACCGTTTACCGTGATAAACTGATTTGTTGCCAAAATCCGTTTCAAAACCATTTATCACTTGGCGTTTTGTAGAAGTTTTCCTCGAAACAGTGTTCCAAAGTTTTCCATCCCAGCTCTGTTCACTTCCGCATAACATTTCAGCTTTTTCATTTCCTTCATCCACTCGACCATTTTGGGATATTTCCCATAATCGTCAAATTCATTTAGGCCAAGATACAAAATTGAATTTAAACCGAAAAAATCTGCAAAAAGTGATGTTATTTGGAAAGAAACTTCGCCACAAAACACGACATCGAACTGTAAGCACAATGTTATTCAAATTTAATCATTAATTCATTTTAACTGCTGGCAATTTGTTCTCAGTAATGTTAATATTCATTCACATACCAGCAATAGTGATATTAGGACCAGTCATAAACTTGTCCTTTTCCAAATAGTTTTCTAGCTGTTTAAAAGCTTCGTGCAACTTTGGAAGATTTTCGTCACGGGTTTTTTCATCTTTAGTAAAAACGTTGGTGACATTCTGCGCGTAATAATAAAGTTATTGTGCAAATTTTCATGTCGTTTATTAGCCTATTAGTTGGTGTCGCTTTTTTAAATTGTTTTTGTCTTAGTTATACGTTTTATCGTTACATTTTATTTCCCCAAACAAATTTAACTTTATTTAATTCAAAGACGTTCTTGAACAAGGAAGATGACAAATTTGTAGTGTTGTGATTGCTCAATTTAACCACTTCAGCAGTTAAATCCCGGTTTTAAGTTTAACTGTGCTTGACTTGAGTTAAAAAAAATCCAAACAAATTTGATGAAACGACATTATTCACCTAATGAAGTAAATTTATTTTGTCTGTTTTGTGTAAGTAACTGTTAAAAATTATCATTAGAACATGCGGACATTGTACGCTATATTATTAAACGTGCCTTGGTCTGCTGCGCGAATGGCTTGTTACTTAATTAATTTTTTGCATATCATATAATTAAGAGCCTACGAAATATAGCTAAAAAAGTCATTCGTATAGTTACACTGCTTTAGGCAGGTGTTCAATTAGATTTGCTTACAAGATAGTCTTCAATCTCTAAGTGAATCCATTCTCCAACGTACAGCATCATATCAACCTTTGCGCGTTTCTCCGGATCTTTGGGATACAATGTTTCCTCAGCGGCACCGTACTTGTTGCACAGATAAGCAGCAATGGCACGACTGCAAACATACGCTGTTACTTTTATCAAATACTTGTAATTGTACGGTAGTATGTTACAGCTCAGAGTTGTAAGCGGTCCCAGCGGATTTCATCACGATATTGCCATTTACATTTTTAGGGGGGCCAAAGGTCCTGCAGGGTTACTTGAGGGGGGCATGAAGCCCAAAAGTTACTTTTAGGGGTCCATGGTCCACGAAAGGTTGGGGACCACTGCACTAGCCATACAGGTTGTTTTCATTAAAAAAAATTAAAATATTAAAAAAACTAAGCCTGAACTCGGCCCGGGTTACAACTTTGTAACAGCTATATTAAGACCCCATTATGTCGAAAACGTAGAACCAATGTCAATACAAGCAATACAGTACCACTTGTTACCTCTCACTTAGAGTAAAATCTCCGTCGATTAAAGCTGGAACCTTTCCTCGAGGGTTAATCTCTAAATATTTCGGAGAACGCTGCTCACCGGCAAACAAATTCACACTTTCCAAATCACATTTGATATCAAGCCTTTTTAAGACCATCAAAACGCCAAGACTTAGCGGACTTGTTTCGCTGTAATAAACTTTCATCGGCATAGCTCTGGATTTTGGTTTGTTCAAGTCAGTTATAATGATGTCTAAAATCTAATCTGCAAAGAAATATGGCTAACATTAATAAGTTTATCTTCCAACAAATCGGGGTTGGTCAATAACAGCCACATATGCTTAACATTCTTACACCGAGCAGTATTGCTTAGTCATGTAGCCGCTGTACAGCTGCTGCGTGTTACGCTGCTCGTAAGTGCAATATAACGTTTCGGAGACGCCTATAACTATTTCCGGCTTCGTGCTTGCCCCGGGCGCACTTATATGTAGCTATGATTTCGTGCACTAAGAAAAATAAACTTAACTAGTTTCATGTAGTTTACATTGCATTATTCGTGTAAGTATCTTGACGAACTGGTTAAGTGAATACTTCATAAACTTGCTTCTTTGTTTAACCGGCAACTATAAACAAAAAATCCGACGTTTCGACTGCTTATACGGGGCGTTTCCATCAGGGTTTAAAATCAGTTAAGGTAAGGATAAAAATCATCGACATAACCCATATTTAAATAGCAAATGACTTGCAATCTTTGCAACCAAAACACTCAATTTAACTTGAAATCCAATCTGCGCTTTTTTATCACAGTTATGCGTGGTGTGATAAATGATCAACTGTGCAAGACCGGGGGGGGGGGGAATAGCAAATGACTTGCAATCTTTGCAACCAAAACATGACTCAATTTAACTTGAAATCCAATCTGCGCTTTTCTATCACAGTTATGCGTGGTGTGATAAATGATCAACTGTGCAAGACCGGACATGATGTCAAAACATGTTTGCAACGAAATGATAAAATCAAATCACGTACAAACTATAAGTTAAGTCTACCGGGCGTGAACAGAGTTCGTGACCAGCATGGAAAAATTCGATTTTTCAATTAAATTTGTGAATCAACTTTCTTTTGACCAGTCGTTTTTCATTCGATATTTTTTTCTATCGTTCGTTTTTAGAAACTTATCNTTTACGTCCATTGAATGTTATTGTGAATCCTTACCCTTCGAGACGTCAGTTAAGTTCAATTTAAACGAAGGGAAGTTGTGATGTATGTATTTACCGCTAGATGTCGTCCCTGAGTTATGACGTCACGTTTCGTATATAACCGTGTACCGCGTCTTAAACGTGCCAGTCAATACAGGTAACCGCTTAAAGGTGTGTGCGTTCATGACACTTATCTTGTCCAAATACAAATTAAAATTGCGCAACCCATTTAAAAGTACTAGCTTGATTTATTCGATTGTTTGTGTATCTGCCGGTTCACTACTGATATTTGTTACGGACAACATATTACACAAAGGTTGATGGCAATGCTTTTAAACACTATTCGTTACTTTGCAAATGTTCGAGGTGTGTCGAGTTATGCTTATGATTAATTGCGTCTAGCAATATCCAGACAGTGGCAATTTATCCAGCCTCATAACAAGTGATGCCAAACCATCAGAACTTAAGTCACAGACATGGCTCATAATGCAACAACTACATAACACCACTTAATTATGAGCTTTGTAACGTTTTTTAATCTCATATTGAGTCTGCACTTTCTTACACATTTACTTGTTCGGTAACTAATGCTTAACTATGCAAGACGTTATATGGCATCACAGTTCTTGCGGACTGCAGTTAGTTACGCAGTGGGGTTAATAAATCGGTTACACTAACTTTCTCTTTGATTAGTCTTTCCCGTAAGAAGCACTGTGTTCAACATTTAAATACTAATTGCGCCACATTTTGCGTATTTGAACGTATATTGTTCGAAACATTTAATGGGGGGGGGGGGGGGGGGGGGGGGGGGGGGGGGGGGGGGGGGGGGGGGGGGGGGGGGGGGGGGGGAATCATAACGCCTTTTAAAGACTACCTTTTTATCATGAAACATCAGTTTACAGGAGCTTATGCATTGTATCATTTTGATTCAATGAAGCGCGTCACAATTCACAACACAATAATCCTAAGGCTTCCCTGAGGTTGGACACATCAGGCACACTGGCTCATGGGAGTTTCTTTATTTTGAGCTCCTCAGCCCCTGAGGCTCAGGGCTTTTCACAATATCGTCAAACTTAATGAATCCGAGAAAAAAAATGTGATACATTGCAGTTTGTATATTTGTATAGCTTTTTACCGATACCATATCGTTTACCACGCTGCAATGGTGTATTGCCAAAATCGATTTTTAAACCATTTATCCATGGGCATTTTGTAGAAGTTTTTCTTGAAAAGTATTTTCCATGGTTTTCCATCTCAGACGTATTTAATTCCACAAAACATGGCAGATTTTTCATTTCCTTCATCCAAGCGACCACCATAGGGTATTTCCCTCCAATGATGCCAAATCAATAATGTCAAGATATTGAAATAAAGTTACTCCAAAAAAATCTGAAAAATATGATGTTTTGGGTGAAACGCTATAAAAAGACTACAAAATTTTAACACAAGACTGTAATTATTGTATTTGTTCGCACACCAGCAATGGTGATATTGGGACCAGCCATAAACTTGTCTTTTTTCAGATAGTTTTCAAGCTGTTTTAAAGCCTCGTGCACCTTGGGAAGATTTTCGCTGCGGATTTGTCAACCGTTGACCAAAACATTGCTTACATTCTGCAAGCAAATAATACAAGATATTTAATCAAGCCTGTAAAATACATGTGCAAAGAGTGCAAATATCAAAGTTGTTTGTTAGTTCTTATGTGTATATTTTCCACACCGTACCAAATACGTTTTTTCCGATAGAAAATCAATTTAAAACCTAAAGACCTTTTGACAAACGTTTGATAACAACCGAGTAATATTGTGATGACTAAATTCGAGCAAAGTTGACTTACGAATTTGTGGGTCTTTACTTGACTTAAATTAACAAAAAATAAAACTTTATTGAACAACGAACGATTTGTAAAAAAAATTTTACTAACCAGCCTTAATCGCAAAATTAGACATTTGTTTAGCGTGATTACTATAAGTAACTGCCAGTTTGTAAAATCAACAAAACATGTGTACTTAACGATGTCTGAGACACAGCAAGTAAAGTCTTTAGAGAAACTGTGTCTATTCAAGTCATCTCATCAAAGAAACTTGTAACATTAACTGACTTTGCATAGTTATTCAATTAAAGTAAAAGTAAGATGCGACGAAAACATGTGGGGGGGGGGTAAACTGTGTCTATTCAAGTCATCTCATCACAGATAAGCAGCAATGGCACGGCTGCAAACATACGCTGTTCATTTTGGGGGGGGGGTAGTCTGCAATTTCGCCTAGTTTGCTTACAAGGTACTCTGCAATCTCTAGGGAAATCAATTCTTCAACATAAAGCATCATATCAACCTTTGCACGTTTCTCCGGATCACTGGGGTACAATGTTTCCTCGACTTTACCGTACTTGTTGCACAGATAAGCAGCAATGGCACGGCTGCAAACATACGCTGTTCATTTTTACAAGCAAAACGAATTTTACGGTTATTATGTTCCTGTTATATTAGGACTTAATGCTTTTAGAGAAGCAAGGTCAGTACAGGACATAACTTAGAAGACTCGTTACCTCTCAGTTAGAATAAAGTCTCCGTCAACTAATGCTGGAACTTTTCCTCTTGGGTGAATCTCTAAATACTTTTGGGACAACTGTTCTCCGGCAAACAAGTTTAAAACCTCTACATCACATTGAAGATCAAGCGCTTTTACGACCATCAAAACACTGCGACTTGGCGGACTTACGTCGCTGTGATAAAGTTTCATCGCCATATCTGGGATTTTTGCTGCGTTCGAGTCAGCTATAATGATTCTAAAATTTAAGCTGCAAATAAATGCACTCCGGGCTAACAAAAATGTTTTGTATCTAACAATTTAAGCTTAACTGAAATGCATGTATACACATAGTTTCCGAATGATAAACTGTTGCTTAATTTTTTTACAACAAGTGTAATAGCAAAGCTATGACAACAGTACAGCCGCTGTACGTTGAACATTCTTGCCCAATTGTTTCCGCTAGCTATTTCCGGCTTTGTGCTTGCTTTTAGCGCCATTGTGTAGCTATGTTTCCGTTCACCGAGCAAAATGAACTTGTTTTAAGTAGTTGACTTTACATTATTCTGGTTTGTAACTTTACAAACGAATTCAGGCCTGAATTTGCACAGTTTCAATCTTAAACCCATTCTGCGCTTTCCTGATAGTTACATTTATTCGTGGTGTTACAAATAAGCAACTGTGCAAGACCAGATATGGTGTTAAATGGCACAATCTTTGCACATGGTTAAAAGCAGATCACGAACAAACTAACAGTTTCTAATTAGATCCAATGCGCGTGAAACAAGTTCGTGACAAAATTCAATATTGAAGTAAAATTTGTAAATCAAGTTTTTACAAGTGCACAAGTAAAAAACACAACAAATTAACAGTAAAAAACACAACAAACAAAGTTAGACAAAAACAGTGATAAGAACAACAACTTTAGAGATATGGTTAGCAGAGTTGCAAGCGGGCCCGAAATTTGAGCCCGAACCCGGCCCGAACCCGAAAGTATAAGCCCGAAGCCCGGCCCGAACCCGAAACGTTTTTGCAAAGCCCGTTTAGGCCCGAAATTTTGATTGACAGGCCTATCCACGAAAGCCTTGCAACAAAGGATGAGAAAGAAAAAAGATAAAGACAACAAACACAATGAACAACAGTAGACAATGGGGTAAACAATACGTTTTAGAGGAGGGTGGGCATTAGGTCAAAGCTAGAGAATTGTTACTTAGCTGAGTGATTTTATTTAAAAAACAGTGGCGGACACGGAACGTTAAGTCAGGCCCGTTTTAAGCCCGTTTTCTCACAAATACCTAAGCCCGAACCCGGCCCGAACCCGGCCCGAAAAGCCCGGCCCGACTTGCAACTCTGATGGTTAGCACTACTGCTTTTAAACTGGTTTAACAAGCAACGCTTGACAAGCAACACAACATCGAGTCACGTCTTATATTCGTCAGGCGCGCACGTCAAAGCTTTGGGCACTAAGCACAGTTACACAGCATACATATGGCGACGCACATGCCATATGTATGCTGTGTAAAGATTGCCGCAGGCCAAAATGGTCTTCAAAAAACCAATCACGCATGGCAACATTCTTACGAACTACATTTGGATCGCATTTGGCGCTGGAGCGTATAGCGGCTTATCGCCTTTTTTATTGAGCGTTTCCGTCTCACTTTGTTTGTTGTGTTTGTTTACTTTTATTTCTTTATACTGATGTTTTGTCCTGTGGTTTTATAGGATCTGAAAATGCTATTAGGCAATATATATATATATTCCAAGATATTCAAGTTAGTTTTCGTTACCAGGAAAATACTTTTCCTACCTAGTTTTACGACCAATCGTATTTTTATTTTGTTTTTACTTTTGTGGACAACATGTTATACAAAGGTTTGTAGCAATAGTTCAAAACTATTCGTCACTTATGCATATTTTTGAAGTTTATCATGAAATATTTCTTTCATGTTAACCATGCCAGATTCGTTACATTCCTTGAAATATGGCAGTTTTTCAATTTCCTTTACCCACTCGACAACTTTAGGATATGTCCAATAATCTTTAAAACCAATAACGTCAAGAAACGAAACGGAATTGGCACCAAAAAAATCTGCAAAAGTAAATAAATCTTGGGACAAACCATCATTATTTTAATGAGAACAAAAATAATTTAATTTATACAAAGTTCAACCTTTTTTTCACTTACCAGCTATAGTGATATTAGGACCGGCCATAAACTTCTCTTTATTCAAATAGTTTTCAAGCTGTTTTAGAGCTTCGTGCACCTTCGGAAGATATTGGTCCCGAATATTTTCGCCCTCCAACACAACATTGCGAACATTCTGCATGTAAAAATATAAACTCAGTTACATCTGTTCCAAGACCAGTTATGCTTGTGGTATTGGATTTTACTCGTCTAGTAACTTGCCCCGATATGGTGGCGCAGTTAGATATGAAATTCATGCACCCTCAAAATAAAATAATGCCACAATTCTTTGGAACGTAAGTGACCATGAGGCCAAGTTATGATTTTCAAGGGTTTAACTTGATCAAACTTTGTAAAATAAACGTTTAGCTCCGGCTTTCGACGATACAAGTTTCTTTAAATGAGCCTATACACGGACTCATCATTCATTGTAAGCAACTATTTACTGTGAAGTAAAATAATCAAAAATGGCTTGACAATGACTTGTAAGAGTAAATTGACACATGACCAAGCATAAGTTAAAGACTTAATTGATGTTGGCATAAACTTGTATTTTAATATTTTAACTAAAATAATCAAAAATAGCTTGGAAATTACTTGTCAACAAATGACATAACTCACAACTAACGTAGAAATTAGGCCTTGTTTGTAAAGCTTAAAGTTCAAACAAAGAAACAAACAAAAAATTGCATGTCGAAGTGCATGATCACACATTTCCGGAAGTAAATAAACGTTAGGGGTATGTTTGCTTGCCAGGTATGTTGTAATTTCCTCGTACACCCATTCCCCAACATATAGCATCATGTCAACCTTTGCACGTTTTTCAGGGTCACTGGGATACAATGTTTCATCGACTTTACCGTATTTGTTGCACAGGTAAGCAGCAATGGCACGACTGAAATCATGTAGTATTTTGTATTAAACAAATTATCTTAGTGGCGTTTTGTTTTGAATAAAAGGCCTCCATTTATGCCGAAAAACACTGTATAAAAGTTAACTACTTTTGAATGCATCGGAAACTTTTATTTAAATTACTAGAGAGTGTAAGCTATTTTCCCGGCATAAAACGCAAACTTAAAACAATTCCATTCATAACTTAAAGTGCTATTTCATTCAATAAGAGAACTTAATATGTCAAAACTCACTTTGTCGGCATCGGTGCTAACGACAATGTTCAAAATAAATCAAAAATTTGCTTTTCCTGTCAAACGGAATGCGATGGCAACCCAGTGACGTGTGGCATTTTTTCCATTAAAACTTGTCACTACAGGACATACCTTTCAATTAGAGTAAAATCTCCGTCGGTTAAAGCTGGAACCTTTCCTCGAGGATGAATCTCTAAATACTTTGGGGAGAACTGTTCTCCGGCAAGCAAATTCACAACCTCAACATCACATTTGAGATCAAGCGCTTTGAGGACCATCAAAACGCTGCAACTGGGAGGACTTAATTCGTGATAATATAATTTGATCGTCATATTCAAAGGACCTGTACTTTTTGTGTTTGTGTAAATTATTCAAAATTGGAAAAATATCACTGCTAATAACATTATAGTTATGTATTGTTTTTTGTAGTCAGTCTGAACAATTTAGTTTGAAAGCAAAACATTTAAGTGACAACATTCTAATTGTTATTACATGGTATGTTTATTTGCAAGTTTTGGTATTATAAAAAACACGGTTGCAGAATTTGCAAAATGAGTTTCGATCAAACGGCAAAACATACCAAGATTAAAGAAAGGAACACTTGATTGGAACAAAACAGTTCAACAAATGCAAATTAGGTGCAGTAGCCACGCCATTTAAATTTGACATCACGCACTCACATAGAAAGAAAAATAAGTGTAATTCTTGAGACCAGACGAACCAACTTTAGTTTACATTTAACATTTTTGTCTTATTTAACTTGAAAATCACTAAAAAATACCAATGTAGAACAATAATATTCTTATATGCAATGTGACATATAGTTAACAGACATGTCGTGAAAGGTTACAATGTCTGCTGAAATAAAATCTTAAACTTGAAGTCATAGGCAACCGAACGTAAACTTGAAAGCATAGTTATTAATACCCGACTATTAGTACTGCATAAACGCAATCAAGCTTGCTCAGCCAACCTTGTCGCACCAGCAGGGGGGGGGGCCTTGAAAGCATAGTTATTAATACCCGACTATTAGTACTGCTGCATAAACGCAATCAAGCTTGCTCAGCCAACCTTGTCGCACCAGCAAGTTGAAATAACACGTCCTCTATAGTCTGTATTGCCCAGACTGTCTTGTATAAATCAAAGGTCTGATTCTGCAGACTCTTGTTCAAATATAGATTAGTCAAAAACGATTTCGTAAGTTTGCATCAGCAGTTGTAGGTTGTACTTTGCTATTGACACAGTACTGCACTTGACCAATAAAACGTGTCAAGCTATAAACTGTGCTGACGTATAACATTTGCAAAGCATCCAGCGGTTAAGTTTAGCAAGGCTAAAAAGGAATCTGAATACCTTAAATGTTTAATGATGGGTATGTCAGACTGATTTTCGTTTTCTTTGTAAAGGGATCAAGTTTCAAAATGCACACTGAATAGTTTGCCAACAAAACACAGGATGCCCTGTTCTTTTGCCCACAGTTCAGATTGCGACCTAAACATTTAGGCTTGCCTTTGTGAAACAAACTTAAACGATGGCATTCAAAAATAATGATTGATGTAGTTTTTGTCGAAATCTCGTAACTTTTTTTCGCAAGTATTCTATTTTAAGTCTATAAAAGAAACTTAGGGCGCAACCCGGTAAGACACATACACCATTTTTTATTTAGGGTGTGGATTGGTTGTATTAAGATTAACAGGGGGGGGGGGGGGGGGGGGGGGGGGGGGGGGGGGGGGGGGGGGGGGGGGGGGATGCCTTTGTTAAAGCCCAGGATTTGTATTATCTATAATGTGTTGTTACTATTTAGGATTGTTGTCTAACTATGTGTGTAATCGGATAGTCTGTAATTATACATATAGATATAGTCTAGGTTGATAGGCTAACTAGAAACGTTGCAATGTATGAGTTCAAATAAGCAGTTTTATAAATATTCTTCGAAACGTTGTTTAATTTTGATCAATTTTCTTTCCGTAAGTGCATATATTTTAATGGCGGTTGACATTAAAGAACTATTATGTTAGTATTGAATTAGGTTGTTCAGTAAACAAATACGTTCGCAAGCCTTGAATCTGCCAAGTCTACAGCAATGCTTGGATAAAACAGACACACAAACGACAGAATAGTATGTTTCACATCAGTTTGTGTTGCAATTTTGAATATAATATCCGTGGCGACATCACGAGTTTTCACCACGCAAATCAGTTATAGATGTTGTTTCATTTTCTCCATAAAGATGTCGCGAGAAATTTTTAATGCAAACTCGTTGCATTCGGCGAAATAGGGAAGACTTTTCATTCGCTTGATCCACGCGTTTAAACCAGGATATTCTCCGTACCGAGAAAAATCGCACAGGTCCAAACAGAGAACCCCATTTATGCCGAAAAAGTCTGAAACAAAAAGGTGATTAATTTTGGAAGCATCAGTAGTTTTATTTAAATTACCAGCAATTGTGAGGTAATTTCCCGCCATAAAATCCCCTTCCTCAAAAAATCCATTCATAACTTGAAGCGCCTGCTCGACTTTAGGTAATTCGTCCTTGCGCATGTTGGAGCCGTGAAAGGTAACATCATGCAAATTCTGTAATTACAAAAACGATAATTCATGTTACATTGATAAAATTCATTCATCACATTAGCAAAATTAGCTCACACTACCAAAGTTCGTATGTGGAAATCTCTACACTCCAATTTTCTTATAAATGTCCCACTAAAACTGGTTAAACTCCAAATTTCTTATAAATGACACACTAAAAACGAGTTTTCTAACCAGGGGTACATGGACCTTTTGGGGACATAAAGCAACAAACAGGAGGTTCGGTATATAGTTTCAAAATAATTGCTGTACCGAATGTTTCATAAAATGTAAGGTTTCGGTATGGATTAGAATATTTTTCAAAATACATTTTCACAACTACGCCACTAAATGTAAATTAACATTTCGAACATATTTTTAGTCACCCTGCTCTAGAAAGTTGGTTTTAATAAGAGCTCAGTAAGCAGGCAAATTAACGACAGACTACTGTACTACTTGCATGACAAAGTGGGCCAAAATCAGATTGTGGGAAGAAAAAAACAGAACAGGCCAATGAAGCAATATGCCATGAAAATGTCATTTTTACCAAGTAATGATAAACAATGTTGTAGGGGGGGGGGAGCCAAAATCAGATTGTGGGAAGAAAAAAAACAGAACAGGCCAATGAAGCAACATGCCATGAAAATGTCATTTTTACCAAGTAATGATAAACAATGTTGTAGACCCAATCAGCTTTGGATAACATCATGTCGACGATCGCTCTTTCTTTTAGTGCCGAAGGATACAACGATTTCTCGTCACCTGATGCGTATTTGTTGCACAGATATGCTGTAATTGCTCGGCTGAAACACAAAGATTTTTAAGTGAGAAGCGGTCACTAAAAGCAGGGGAATTTACTACCCAAACAATACTTTTATCTCATTGATGCAAACCACATAAAGTTGTATGTCATTTTATACGGTTAACATGGCGTTGTTAAACAGTAAAAACATTTCGTGCCATGGCTATAAGCAGTGGTGGGATTCAAACTTTTTGTCAGCCGGTTTAATCACGAAAGTCATACTTTTTAGCCAGTTCTGTTACAAAAAGTCATAAACAGTAAATAGTAATGCTAACCGGTTCGCTGATCGCATAATATTTCGTGAGACGGTTCTATAGAACCGGTGCGAACCGGCTTAATCCCACCACTGACTATAAGTTCTGTTATAGATTTAGCATAAAAGACGAGTGCAACCATTCTTGAACAAATGGTGACATTAAAAACAAGGTGACGTCATACCTTTCAGACAGAACGAAATCGTCATCAACGATTACGGGGACAAGGCCACAAGGGTTCAGTTTCATGTATTCTGGTTTCTTTTGATCTAAAGCTAGAAGG
Organism: Phallusia mammillata; assembly: GCA_003260075.1. Lineage (NCBI taxonomy): Eukaryota > Metazoa > Chordata > Ascidiacea > Phlebobranchia > Ascidiidae > Phallusia > Phallusia mammillata. The sequence goes on from QLIY01000477.1 coordinate 55,164, forward strand.
TCGACGTTTTCAAGGTCAAATTCCAGGTCGAGAGCTTTTAATGTCATGTGAACAGCTCGACTGGGTGGGGGGGGGGTCCAACACTGTGGTAAAACTTTATCGGCATTTTACCTTACGATTTGTGGCAAACGGGATTCTAAAGATCTGGTAAAGGTTATTATTAACACAACTGATGTTTCAAAGTGTGCATAGAGTTTCGGATTTTAGTGTTTTTACTTGTTTATTCCTACATTTTCATAGTGTTTGTTAAGACAAGATCAACCACGTGACAAAGTTTGTTGCAAATCAGTAGTGCGTGACGGAATTTGTTTACCAAGTGAGAAAGTTAATTTGAGTATTGGAAGAAATGTTTTATAATTGGCACCACATCAACAGTTATAGTTTGAATTTTTGCATAATTTAAATCAAACTAAAATTTAGCAACCCTAGAGCAAATAGTTAGAGTTTAAATTGCTAACACGCACAGTTTACCAACTGCTTTCCTGTGCCTACCTTGGCGTAAAAAGTGCAGAAGTTATGGGCGAGCAAGAAAATTATTGTGCCCACGGAACACGTTTGCAAAGCTGTTCCTACTTACCGCTGATCAGACATGTTACCCTTAGTCGTTACAAGCTTTAATGCTTTTATTTCATCTGTATGCCATAAGAACTTGGCTGTAGTTGCGCCAGAATTAGACGACGCCATATAGGCTGCCCTATGTTTTTTCGGAAACACAGCATTACTGGTTTTGCGTCTGGCTAAACATAAAACACTCTTACAGTGACTATTTGTTGGGCATCATCTCATTACCGAAACTGATCATAACTGCAACGTGAATTTCCACTCGACTGAGACACGATTTGCTTCCTACTACAAAACTACTCCTCACGACTTATAAGCTGCAAGCAGCGATTTAGTTGCCAAATACTTGGTGCTCGTTAAAGCGGAACGTCAACAAAAGTTTAGTGCAAAAACGCTTTTCTGTTCTGTGTTGGGGGGGGGGATCACGACTTATAAGCTGCAAGCAGAAGTGAAGTCAGCGATTTAGTTGCGAAATACTTGGTGCTCGTTAAAGTGGAACGTCAACAAAAGTTTAGTGCAAAAACGCTTTTCTGTTCTGTGTTGAAATATGAAATTAGGTGCTTAAACGTTAATAGATTATTGTCTTTTTTGTTTCAATAATATTCTTATCTGTGAAGTGACAAATAGTTAACAGACATGACGTTTAAGGTTACAGTGTCAAAATAAAGTGGTAAACTTAAAGTCATTAGCAACTTTGAAAGCGTTATCAACACCTGACTATTTCAGAAATACTTTATAAACACAAACCAACTGAAGCTTGCTTGATCAGCCAACCTTGTCACCCCAGCAGGTTGAAATATCACATCCTTTTTGATCTATGTTGCCCAGGCAGTCTTGTATAAATCCAATGAGGCTACTTTATATTACATTAAGTCAAACAAAAAGTCTGATTCTGCAGACTCTTGTTCAAATATAGATTAGTCAAGAACGATTTCGTAAGTTTGCATTAGTTGTAGGTTGTGCTTTGCTATTGACACAGCACTACACTTGACCAACAAACTATGGCAAGCAATATACTGATGCTGTGCTGATGTATGTATAACATTACCAAAGCATTCAACCGGAAAACCGCTTAGGTTGAAAAGGCCAAAAAAGTAAACTGATTGCCTGAAATGCTTTGGTAATGGGTATTAAGCATATTCCAAACATGGTGTGATTTCAAGACAGACTCAGACTGATTCCCGTTTTCATTTAAACGGGATCAAGTTCCAAATGCACAGTGAATGCTTTGCCAACAAAGCGCAGGATGCCCTATTTGTTTGTACAAGGCTCATTTTTTTCGGATTGCGACTTAAACGATTAGGCTTGCCGTTGTTAAACAGACTTAAACGATGCATTTCAAAAATAATGTTTGATGTATGTTTTCTCGTAAATCTCGTTATTTTATTCGCAAGTATTCTCTTTTATTAGAGTTAAAAAACCTGGGCCTCAAGCCAGGGAGATGCATAAGCCTTAGGTGCATCGTGACAGATGTTTTATGTTTAGGGTTAGGATTGGTTGTACAAGCACTAACTCTTGCTAAGCCTTTGTTGTTGAAGCCCTGGATTTGTATTATCTATAACAGTGGTTCTGGTGTTCCATTGATCACCAGTGGTCCATGATGACTTTTTGGGTGGTCCACAGGACGTCCACGAAGTTTGGTGACAAATTAAAGATGATTGCTTATTATACGTCGAAAGAGCATCAACATGCTACCTGTTAATAATTGTATCTCACTTCTCGAAAATCGGTTTAAAAGAATTAGGTTTAAAGCCCAAATAGTAGTTTTGTATGCGTACTTCGATCTTTCTCAAAAAAAAAAATGGTCCACGATATTATTTTTCCTGAGGCGGTGGCCCATGGCCTGAAGCGAGTTGAGAACCACTGATCGATGATATGTTGTTAATTTTTAGTATTGTTGTCTAACTATGTAATCGGATAAGCTGCCATTATTGATGTGTGTTTTATATCGTAGCTCATAACATTAAAACTAGATAATGGTCAGTAAATGGTTGTAGACATTTATTCTGCTAAAATAGTTTAGCTTTCATTTAAGCTGAAATTAGCACACACAGATCCATAAGCGTAGGAGTGGATTCACACTTGGCCAAGTACAAATTACAAGACTTAAATTCGTTCTGTTAGTGCAGATATTTTAATGGCGGCTGGCATTTAAGAACTATTATGTTGGTACTGAATTAGACTGTTTGGAGACAAATACATTCAGAAATCTAATATCTGCCATACCAACNTAAGCGTAGGAGTGGATTCACACTTGGCCAAGTACAAATTACAAGACTTAAATTCGTTCTGTTAGTGCAGATATTTTAATGGCGGCTGGCATTTAAGAACTATTATGTTGGTACTGAATTAGACTGTTTGGAGACAAATACATTCAGAAACCTAATATCTGCCATACCAACAATCATGGATAAAACAGAAATAGTATTAACAAACGACAGAATAGTATTAATATTTCATATTAGTATGTGCTGCAATGTTGATATTACATCTGTGGTGACATCATGCTATTACACAACGCAAATGGGTTATTGATGTTGTTTCATTTTCTCCATAAAGATGTCGCGTGAAATTTTGATCCCTATCTCGTTGCATTCAGAGAAATAGGGAAGGCTTTTCATTCGCTCGATCCACGCCTTTAAACCAGGGTATTCTCCATACCGAGAAAAGTCGCACAAGTTCAAACAGAGAACCCCATTTATGCCAAAAAAGTCTGAAACAAAAAGGTAATTTATTTTGGAAGTATCAGAAGTTTTGGTTTAAACTACCAGCAATTGTGAGGTGATTTCCCGCCATAAAATCCCCTTTCTCAAAAAATCCATTCATAACCTTAAGTGCCTGCTCGACTTTAGATAATTCATCTTTGCGCATGTTACTGCCATGAAAAAAGGCGTCGTGCAAATTCTGCAAGAACAGAATCGAACAAGTGGTCAAATATTTTGCATTTCAAAAGTTTATTCATGCGGTTGAGAAATTAGATAAAATAAAGAAATTCTACCCGCGTAATTAAAAAAGAACCTTTCCGCCGAAACGTTGGCTTAATTTTAAGGTAGTAGGCAAGTTAAAGACAAAGTGATCAGATGCGTAACAAAGTTAACTCAACACAAACAGCGGGAACAAAAACACAACAGGCCAATAAGGCAACATGTCATTTGTACCAAGTAATGATAAACAATGTTGTAGAGCCAATCAGCTTTGGATAACATCATGTCGACAATAGCTCGATCTTTTAGTGCCGAAGGATACAACGATTTCTCGTCACCTGATGTGTATTTGTTGCATAGATATGCTGCAATAGCCTGGCTGAAACACAAAGACTCTAAGTTAGAAGCAGTCACTAACAGCAGAGGAGTTTACTCTCAAAACAGTATTCGATCTTATCACTTTATTGGAATAACCTTTGGTCTGATAACCGGAAATGTTTTGTTCAATGGCTATACGTACTGTTTCAGATTTTGTTACAAAACATAACCTCATACCTTTCAGACAGAACGAAATCGTCATCAACGATTACGGGGACAGGGGGGGGGGGCAAGGATTTAGTTTCATATATTCTGGTTTCTTTTGGTCAAAAGCTAGAAGGTCGACATTTTCAAGGTCGAATTCCAGGTCGAGAGCTTTTAATGTCATGTGAACAGCTCGACTGGGTGGACTGGCAATACTGTGGTAAAACTTTATCGGCATTTTACCTTAACATTTGTGGCAAACGCGACTCTAAATATGTAGTAAAAATTAGTATTAACACAACTGACGTTTAAAAGTGTACATAGAATTTCGACTGTTAGGATTTTATGTTGTTGATACAAAGATGATAAAAGTGCCATGTTTGCTAAGGCAAGCTATACCGCGTGACAAAGTTTGTGGCAAATCAGCAGTGCGTGACGGTACTTGTTTAGTGAGCGAGAAAATTCATATGGGACTTGCAGAAAAATGTTTTATAAGTAGCACCACATAAACAATTATAGTTGGATATTTGCATCATTCGCCTCAGAACAAACATTAGCAATAGCTGATGTAAACATTAGCTAACCTAATGTACATTATATTTAACACCAAACATTAGTAATAGTAAACATTAGTAATAGTTTCAGTTTGCTAACACCAAAAGTTGACCAACAGCTTTCCTTCGAATATCTTAGCGTAAAACAAATGCAGAAATTGAGGCTAGCAACAAAAGCATTGATACACGTAACCCCTTTACAAGGCTTCTGCTACATCTTATTGTTCAAATGTGTTACTCGTGGTTGCTGCCATTGCCAGTTTTAATATTTTATTTTGCCCACTTAGCTTGTTTGCATATGATATGAGAACTTGACTGTAGTTGCGTCCGCCATATTAAACGACGCCATAGACGCTAGCTTATGTCTATGTTTGTTCATCAAGATATATTTCTGGTTTTGCGTTTGCCTAAAAGCAAAAACACATTGCCTACAGTGACCATTCATAAGCCATGATCTTATGAACAAAACTCATAACAAATGCAACGTGAATTTCCACTCGACTGAGACACGTTTTGCTTTCTAATGCAAAAATAATAACGACTTGTAAGCTGCAAGCTGAAGTTAAGTCTGCTATTTGGTTGCCAAATACTTGGTGCTCATTAAAGCGGAACAGTTTCATGACATTAACCGCTATGTAGGTCTATACAGTAAGGGAAGTTTTACATTTAATTATCCAGTGCAAAATCTTTTTTCTGTCGTGTCTTGAAACATGCATTTTATAGGTGCTTGGGTAGAAGTTTATAGATTATTGCTTTTGGTTCTTTTCTGAAAATGGATTAACCGGCTATGTTCATTCAAAGAGGGTTCACAAGAAAATTTTACTTAATTTACTGACCACTTTATCAAGCTGAATTATGTCTTTTAAAGCAACAGTGTAAATTGGGAAAAAATAGCAAACTTGTCAAGCGAGTTGGTAAGAATTGACTAACATTTTTTTCGTTTTTGACATATCTGCAACGATTGTGGTACCGTTCCCGTAATCTAAACTCAATCAATAAAACACTAATCTGAGCTACATGATAGACTTTGGTTCAAACATAAGCCTTTTTTTAACCTACAGGTAACTTGTTTGGTTCCTGGGCAACACCGTCAGTGAAAGCGTAATATTATTGTTTGCAGTGACGCCGCGCTACATACAGGAAGTTGTATAGTGCCTCATAAAGGAAGTGTGAGGTTTATATTACTTGCAGGCCTAAGCAAAATACAACAAACTGAAGTTTTGACTTGGCTTATTGTCATCACTCAGTATGGAAACCGATGTCATTTACAGGTTAAATAGTCCAATGTATGAATCTGTTGTTAATTTATATTTAAGAATTGCAAATTTGCCCCTATGTTGCGATTCGATGTTGTGATGTGGGAAAATAATCATTCATATTTAGTGCTGGTGCTTCGACTTTCTCACTTTGTTTATTGCAGTTGTGTCTATTGCAGTTGTCTAACATATATACGTTTATCAGATAAGAACGCTCCACACACATTTATTATAACGTTGCATACAAAAACAACCCAACATTGATACAATGATGAAACAAAACAAAGGCAAACGCAACGTCATGACAACCATGTTTGTATGCTACTAAATTCCGGAATTTTAATGTTAAACCTAAGGAAGACAAAATGTTTTCTTGTGACGTGCGAGTATACTGGTTTAATAACAAAACGGAGTAAATGCACAAACACCAATGCATTACTATAGATTAAAAGTGTAATTTGAAAGCAAAAAAAAAAACACATCAGTAATAAAAAGTGCGTAAGTGTGTTGATCATAAAGGAGATAATAATGTAAGCAATTACTTATGATTGATGATTCTAACCTTGGGGGGGGGGGCTATAGATTAAAAGTGTAATTTGAAAGCAAAAAAACACACATCAGTAATAAAAAGTGCGCAAGTGTGTTGATCATAGAGGAGATAATAATGTAAGCAATTACTTATGATTGATGATTCTAACCTTTTTTCGGCCGTTAAGTGAATAATCAAACTACATTTAGTTTAAAAGCACAACATTGCACATTGCAAATTTGCTTAGTATTCATTGAATTTTTTCCAATGAATATTAGAAAATGTCGCAAACACGATGTCATTATGAAAGGTTTGTCACACAGTTAGTTACCATAAAAACTATTTCATGACTTATTGACTTATTTAGGCACGCTTTTCCTCGGCCATATGTAAATTCAATTAAGAACAGGAATTTGAAAACGCATACACCATAAACAACTAAAATAGAAATTAGAGTTGCGTTTTGAAGTAAACACCAAACTGAGGCAAAACACATGGTCCAAAATTTCCAACACCCGTCACTCATTTATTCGTTATGTACAATTTTGCAATCGTATAAAATAGACTATTGTAACAACACAACATGATAGGAGCAACGAAATGATAATGATGTGTGTTTGATGTTACCAAATTTCGGAATTTTAACGTTAACTGACACCATTAACATACCAATTAACATGTTTTAGGACACAACATGTTTTATGGTGACGTGTCAATAGAACGGTCAAACATACAGTAATATATACACAAACCAGTGCATTGGATTAGGTTAATGCTAGCAGATTGTAACAATTACTACAGGAACAGTTTTGTTTCGTGCAAATTATTGTGTTGAAATAGCAAAGAACTTTTCATCCTCGTGTAAGAATCGGAAAAACGTAGAGCGAAACAAGGAGAACAGACGCTGTAAATGCCAAACTGCAAATTTAAACATCTATATTTGAGTCGTAACCTCCTTCTTCATTTAAAATTTGACAGCCTTCCTCGTTTGCAATTTGACTTACTTCCTCGTTTGAACTTTCACCTTGGGGCTCGATTGAACTTTTACCTTTGTGCTCGATCGAACTTTCACCTTTGTGCTCGATCGAACTTTCCTCTCCTACCCGGTTTGATCTTTTACCTTCTAACGGGTTTGAACTTTCACCTCCTTCCGCGTTGACCTCGATCTCCTGCTGCTCAGATCCGACATCAGCTTTACGCTTGGACGGAAAAATTTTCTGCCTGAGGTTGCCATGCATGACGCAATACAACAGGAAGACGACGATTGCCTGCGACCCGTTCAACAAGTTGTGGATGTACATGAACACCTCGTTCGAAATATTGTTCCCAAATCCTGTAAGAGAGAGTTTATTTAAAACAATTAGACCAAAGAACGCAGGAACAATAAAGTTACAATGAACAAACACACACACAAACATCACCTGTGAAGAAGGCAAAAACCCAGGTTCCACCGAGCATGAGGAAGAGTAAGATGAAGCTCCTTGCTGCTCTTAACGCGTCGTCGGTAACACCTCTGTTTCGCATCTTCTCTGAGTTCAGCAACACATGTGTTGTCTTCAGGACAATCATGAAGTTGATCAAGAGAACGAAAGCAAGAGGAGCAACCACCGTTGTGTAGAAGATCGGAGTACCAGGGGCCAACCAGCAACTGTCGTACTTGAGAATCGGAATGAATTCGTTACATTGCTTAAGGGGGGGGGGTGCATCTTCTCTGAGTGGAGCATCACATGTGTTGTTTTCAGGACAATCATGAAGTTGATCAAGAGAACGATAGCAAGAGGAGCGACCACCGTTGTGTAGAAGATCGGAGTACCAGGGGCCAACAAGCAACTGTCGTACTTGAGAATCGGAATGAATTCGTTACATTGCTTAAACAATAATCGGGGCTTCATGTAGATACCGAGGGGAAACCCAACAGCCATGGACAAGCCCACTGTAAAAGCAGGAATAACCCATCCAATTAGCATGAATGTCTTGAGACGATTTGACGAATTCTGGTTGTGAAACTCAAATGGAAACGAGGTTGCCACGAAGAGACGAAATCCTTCCACCAGAAACCACATTCCTGAAACAAAACCTGTTAGATTTCTTGCAAAAAACGTTTCATGTTCTGTTACATCATCTCGTTTCGTTACTCACCTGTACACAGCAGCAGATAGTGATTGGCTGCTGTATGCATCACGCAAGTAACCTCATTCAAGACGGCAAGATCATGTGAGATGTTGACAACGTGTAAGAGCACAAGAGCCAGTGACAAGCTAATTTGAACAGGAACCCGATCTCCACTGTGCTTGGACTTGCAGAGGATTATTATGGTGGCGAACAGAAATACGATGGATGCTGATTTTGTCGTATAAGATGCGACCTAAATGCAAAACGTAACTTATTTGGTTATGTTTAATTTTACAGTGACCTGCTTACCGTGACGCCCTTTGGTATTTTGATGGATTGGACAGCAAGTTGAACAGTGAAAAGGGTAAGATGATTGCACTTGCAAGTGACGTTGCCTGTTACGTCATCAGTGCTTGTGACGCAACCACGATCCGAGTATTTTCTTTCCACTTTATCGAAGAAAAGACATAATGGTTCCACTTTGTTGATCATCAAATTTCCTGTGTTTTTCTTTTCGGCATCGATCTCCTTACAAACAGATTCCGGTGAAGTTGAAGGTTCAACGAAGCTTGCCGTTCCTTGCAGTGGATGGCTTGGCTTATCACCAGTGGAACGAAGGAAGCTATCAGCATCCCAACCCACAATACCAATGTATGGTGTGTTTACCGTAGCTATGTATCGCGTTGTGGCCAGGGAACTTGCTTCAGTCGGCTGAGTCTGTGCAGTTTCTGTTGAGTTAATACGAAAGACAAGCACAGCAGTCGGGGGGGGGGCTCCACTTTGTTGATCTTTAAGTTTCCTGTGTTTTTCTTTTCGGTATCGATATCCTTACAAACAGATTTCGGTGAAGTTGAAGGTTCAACGAAAGTTGCTTTTCCTGGCAGTGTATGGTTTGCTTCATCAGTAGTGGAACGAAGGAAGCTATCGGCATCCCAACCCACAATACCAATGTACGGTGTGTTCACCGTGGCTATGTATCGCGTTGTGGCCAGGGAACTTGCTTCAGTCGGCTGGGTCTGTGCAGTTTCTGTTGAGTTAATACGAAAGACAAGCACAGCAGTCACAAGTCGCCTAATCTCATTGGTTTGCAACGTGAAGTCGATGTGAGTTGATCCAAGCTTAGGGTTTGAATTGTATTCACTCTGATTCAGTTTGATAAGTTCAATGCGCAGTTGAGCGTTGCCGTTATCCGCCGAGATGTTTCGTCCTTCGGTTACTGTTCTTGACACGTTTTCCAGCAAGCTTTCGATCTTCTCCAAATTGTCCGCAGATGCTGGATTCAGATTCGCAATTTCGTCAAACAAAGTAGCGACAGAATCTAAAAAAAGGGGGGGGGGGGGGGGGGGGGGGGGGGGGGGGGGGGGGGGGGGGGGGGGGGGGGGGGGGGGGGGGGGGGGGGGGGGGGGGGGGGGGGGGGGGGGGTTATTCAAAAGTGTGTACATGTTTTTATTAGAAACATAACCGCTACATACATTTGTGGTTTAAACGTGATACAACTTGGACTATAAAAATGACTGTTTTTTTTAAAAAACTTTAGCGGAGCCAATTAACAAACGTTTGACCTAGCTATACACATTGCTGCCAAACATCACAAAAAACTCTTGCAAAATTATTATCGCTGCATTCTAGTGTTCAATTAACACTATGTCAAGACCAGCAAACAACATTTTACCCTATGTTACAAAACCTTAAATTTGCTGAAAATCTATATAAACTCAAAAATTAAAAGTCGTTAGAAATATGATCTTTGGACCGCTTCTTTTGCTTTGGATGATCTATGATAAGTACAATGGCAACAAAAAATATTGTATTTTTAATGTTTAGAGCTACAAAAAAATGTTACAAAGCAATTTTGTGACCTGTAGTCGTGGTTGGATTTGTAGTGCTTTTGGTGGTTGTGGTGTCAGCCAGGCATGCATCTTTAAACAAGAAAGCATTTTTGTAAGTATCGTGAACAATAAATAACTTATATGCGGTATAGATACTAATGATATATAAATCTACATGTTAAGAAGTTTTGTAATTTATGTTAGTCAATATGTAAACGGATTTATATAACTTAACACCAGACTAAATTCTTTTTGCTATCGTTTCTAAATTGGCGATGCAATACTGGTACAAAGTATAGCCAGTGAGAGTAAATCAAACTGTTTTTTATTTTTACCTGTTCCATTGCAAGGTTCTACCGAGAATTCTATTTCTGAAAAAAATAGTGTTGTTATTATTAGGATACTGTGGTAAAACCCTGAAGTTTTCCAACAATCTTAGCGATTGCCAATCGCCAGATTTGTGTGTGTTTTTGGCCGAATAAACGATATGCATTCGGTATCGTTTATTGTTGCAGATGGCATAGTTAAAAATAAGCTTTTCCATCACTTGTTCGTCCCTGAAACGGAACGTCCTCGCAGTTTAATAAAATTAATTTAGATTTAGATTTTTTAAATTGTAAACTTATCATGCCACACAGAATAAATACACAAGCAATGTGACTAATCAGTTGATTAGATAAGAACAAATTTACTTACTGCTTCCATTAGGTGTTGCTTGGACTTGAAAGGTTTGGTAAAGGTTTAAGTTTACCGACTCCCACTTGGCAATGTTTTGGATGTCACAGTTTCCTTTACGGCGGTTTGCTAAAAAACAAACAAAAAACAGACGTCACACCAATGTACCCAAACTACATTGCAGACATGTAAAAAAGCAATGTTTGTTTGGGGGGGGGGCGTAAAGGTTTAAGTTTACCGACTCCCACTTGGCAATATTTTGGATGTCACAGTTTCCTTTACGGCGGTTTGCTATAAAAAAAAACAAAAAAACATACGTCACACTAATGTACCCAAACTACATTGCAGACATGTAAAAAAGCAATGTTTGTTTACATTGCTTACCTATGTAGTGGGTAGTTGCGTTATAGCATTTCCCTTCTGAATAGGTATAGCAGCAGCCTAAAAAAAATCCAGAAATAATTGTGTTTATATTTACGAGTTGGGAAACCAATGATTGTTTGAACAAAAACCAATGATTGTTTGGACAAAAATCATAAACGTAGCTGGGGAAACATAGCCTTTTTTAACAATTTCTAGGCAATTTTTTTTATAGGTAATTTTTTTTACCAGGGTTCCCGCGAGAATCAACAACAATCGCACTTGGTTCTGGCGAGTCTAAAAAAAGTAAACATACTAGCATTCACTAAAAGGTCTAAGGAAACACATTTTAAAACTTTTTTAGATTGAGTACAAAAATGATTTGACTTTTATATCTTTGAACTCACCCAAGGGGGGGGGGGTAGACAAAGATGAAAATCTACCTTTTATGTTTAAATCTATCCATTATGATGTTAACATGCCACCATTCTTACTTATCAGGGACACCTTCTAATATGTTATGTATGCTTACCTAAGTAGTGGGTAGTTGCGTTGTAGCATTTCCCTTCTGAGTAGGTATAGCAGCAGCCTTAAAAAATCCAAAAACAATTTTGATCAGTAATAGATACGAGTTGGGAAACCAATAATTGTTTATACAAAATCATAAATGTAACTGGCGAGTCTTAGCCTGTTTAATAATTTCTAGGTAAAGACTTTTTTACCACTGCTCCCGAGAGAAAGAACAATCGCACTTGGTTCTGGCGAGTCTAAAATAAAATAAAGTAAACATACTAGTATTCACTAAGGGGTCTAAGGAAAAACATTTTAAAACTTTTTTTGATTGAGTACAAAAATGATTTGACTTTTATATCTTTGAACTCACCCAATTCATTTCATCAAAAGTTTCGCTACTTTCAACTACCACTCTATGCATGCATGTACTACTACGTTATATTATTAGCCACGCAGTAGTAAATTATACCCGAGTTCGTATGTAAAGGACGTTCCTTGGCCAATTTCAGAGTGTCACAAGCACTAGGTTGTGGATCTTGTACTGATGCACTATTGCCAGAAAAACAATGTTTCACATCCCCTGCATAACATAGATAATTAACCGGCATAAAGTCAACGACCTTACAACGAACAGAATGCAACACACCTTGAACGAGTTGAATGATAAAAAAAACTCAAGGCAAGTTTAAAAATCCAATGCCGTCGATCCATGATTGTTAGACGTCTCAGGTTGATTCTATTGGGGGGGGGGTATTATTTTTGAACAGTTTTCTAGCGAGTCTGGAGATTTTTAACATAACAAAATTAAAAGTTGCAATTTATAAATTGAACAATAATCTTTTTAGGATCAGGTAAGCTTATTTTCTGCATCGGCGGTTTTAAGGGGGGGGGGCTACAACGAACAAATTGCAACACACCTTGAACGAGTTGAATGATAAAAAAACTCAAGGCAAGTTTAAAAACCCAATGCCGTCGATCCATGATTGTTAGACGTCTCAGGTTGATTCTATTTTGCACCATAAGTTAGGTAATGACTATTATATTGACCAACAAAGAATATTTGATCAGTGTGCTTGCTCGAAATAATAAGCTACAACAAATAGAGAAAATCACAAGCAAATGAAATGTGAAAATTGCACTATCATGTATGCGTCTGACGACATAAAGCCCACTAGTAATTAATATTACATCTAAAACACCGCTGCTTTATTATTTTTGAACAGTTTTTTTTAGCGAGTCTCGAGTTCTTTAACATAACAAACTTAAAATGTGCAATTTATAAATTGAACAATAATCTTTTTAGGATGAGCTAAGCTTATTTTCTACATCGGCGGTTTTAAGCTTACGCCGCAAATAGATATGCGCTATAACTGTTCCAAAAGGTAGTATCTTCATGAACATCCAATTAAGGTGTGGTCGCCTGAGACGTGACTGGCCATTGCTCAACCTAACATAACAAACAAGTTAGGAAGCAACAAGAAATGGCTTGTTGTCATACAACCCACCAATAGCTGAATGGTCTGTTTCGTGCTAACAGAGAGAACGTGAAAGGAACAACTCCAGCATTCTTGCGTTTTAGCAGGATGCAGTATACGTAAGAGTCTTACGTATAATATGTTTTACGGTAAGACATATTAACACACAACCAATTGACCGGTCGTTTTGATGGGGGGGGGGGCTATAACTGTTCCAAAAGGTAGTATGTTCATGAACATCCAATTAAGGTGTGGTCGCCTGAAACGTGACTGGCCATAGCTCAACCTAACATAACAAACAAGATCGGAAGCAACAAGAAATGGCTTGTTGTCATATAACACACCAATAGCTGAATGTTCTGTTTTTGTGCTAACAGAGAGAACGTGAAAGGAACAACTCCAGCATTCTTGCATTTTGGCAGGATGCAGTATACGTAAGAGTCTTATGTATAATATGACTTACGGTAAGACATATTAACACACAACCAATTGACCGGTCGTTTTGATATTAACGTCTACCAACTAATGTTCTAATTTCTGTGATCGTTGGACAAAAAGACTCCATGCCTAACATGTATAAAACGACAATTGAGCCCGGAATTTTAGTACTGTATTATATATTGTTTCTTATATTTTTGTTAATTTTTTGTTTTCGGGAGTAGTTTTATTGTACTTTTGTGTGCATATGTTTTTGCAGTTCTATTTCGCTCTGGAACAGTTTTGTTTGTGTAACCTTCTGTTTATTTGAACGAATTCAGGTCATTCTTGTTTGAAATAAATCTGATCAAACGCTAACATAAGAATAATCATCCAATTATATGAAATGGACTGCAAATGCCCGGACTAACTCTATAGTGCTTTGAATGATGTATTAAAAACTACTTTAAGGGGGGGGGGGGTTCTATTTCGCTCTGGAACAGTTTTGTTTGTGCAACCTTCTGTTAATTTAAACGAATTCAGGTCATTCTTTTTGAAATAAATCTGATTAAACGCTAACATAAGAATAATTATTAAATGGACTGCAACTGCTCGGACTAACTCTATAGTGCTTTGAATGATGTATTAAAAACTACTTTAAGCTTTTAGCTTTTGTAGTTTTTCGTTTATTACTGCTACAAAACAGCAAACCGCCGTAAAACAAAACGTAAAATCCAAAACAAGTGGGAGTCGGTAAACTTAAAACATGGTTAATTAGTCAATCCTTTCGACCATAAACAATGGATTAAGGCAAAACAATAAAACAAACAATTTGTATGTTAGTTTTAAACTTTCCGTGATTTACTGAGTGTATATAGAATTACGTGCTGTGCAAGTACGCTCTTCACTACTCTCTAAAGTCCTTCACTACTCTCTAAACCAGGGGTGGGCAAACTTTTCAGTGCAAGGGCCGCATTCAAGGGGGGGGGGAATGGGAGTCGGTAAACTTAAAACATGGTTAATTAGTCAATCCTTTTGACCATAAACAATGGATTGAGGCAAAACACTAAAAAAAAACAATTTGTATGTCAGTTTCAAACTTTCCGTGATTTACTGAGTGTATATAGAATTACGTGCTGTGCAAATACGCTCTTCACTACTCTTGAACCGTTAAACATTTTCCTTTTTCATTTCAAATCATTGCATTGTTTACATGAAAATATTCATGATTTTAAGCCAAAAATATAGCTTTACCCTAAGCCTAATGCTTTAATTATTTGTTTAAAATCATGTGTTGAGCCTGTGAAGATGTGTAATGATCATGCTCGTAATGTAATTAGTGCACTGATAATATAATTCAACCATGTGGGCATTCAGCATTTGGTATTGTATTTTTGTTTACAATTGCTTTTACCGAATGATTTTTACCAATGCAGTTTTTTGTGAAACGAAAGCGTGTATTGTTTCTGTTATCCGACTCTTGCGACGCCAGAGAACGTCGAAGTCTCCAAATTCGGTGTTAGTTAAACTACATGTTTATGCTTCCGTTACGCCTATCATAATGTGTTGTGAAAATTCATAATAAACGCGTGTGGTATGATGTTATAGGGGGGGGGGTTACATTTCAAATCATTGCATTGTTTACATGAAAATATTGATGATTTTAAGCCAAAAATATAGTTTTACCCTAAGCTTAATGCTTTAATTGTTTGTTTAAAATCATATGTTGAGCCTGTGAAGATGTGTAATGATCAATCTCGTAATGTAATTAGTGCACTGATAATTCAACCATGTGGGCATTCAGCATTTGGTATGGTCTTTTGTTAACAATTGCCTTTACCTCATAAAATTCGCTCGAAATTCGGTGTTAGTTAACTAGATGTTTATGCTTCCGTTACGCCTTTCGTAATGTGTTGTGAAAATTCATAATAAACGCGTGTGGTATGATGTTATAAGGTGGGCTGATTTAATATGAATCTTGTCAATAAAACTTTAAAGGTAAATAGGCATTTAAAAAGTAATATTTCAGTTTCGACGGATTAAAACTCATAGGCTTAGTTAATCCAAACACCAGCATAACATAAACTTGCCATGTTCAATTATTGCAATCAGCGAGCCTAGCAAAAAACTGCCTGAAATATGATGTTTCTTTTCGTTTGCTGTGTAGAATATTTTTGAACCAAAAGAATCAACAAGAATCGTCTTCAACCAGGAAAAACAGCTCAGCTAATAAAACGCGGCAACCGGGGGGGGGGCAATCCAAACACCAGAATAACAATGACCATGCCATGTTTCACTATTGCAATTAGCAATCCTAGCAACAATTTGCTTTCAATATTACGTTTCGTTTCAAATGCACTGTTTATTTTTGAACCCAAAGAATCAACAAGAATCGTCTTCAACCAGGGAAAACAGCTCAGCTAATAGAATGAGGCAACCAGTGTCTAAGGAAAGAATTCTAACATTCAGTTTCGTAGTTAGCAATTTGTAAATATGTACTACACAACAACTTGCAACCTTACACAGTGCAACCGTAATCAACTTGATGAACGGCTTCAAAGAACCAATACCTCGTTTAAAATCGGTGTCTGTTTTTATAAAAGAACCGGAAACATTTTCAACGCAAAGTGAGTTTTTGAGAAGGGTTTAACATGAAACTGCGTACATGTAATTTGTTGCGCGACAATTAGCAAGTGCGAGGACGCGGTTGCATGTGTTGACTGCCATGTTCAAACCTCGGGAACCTACAACATAAGCGACTTAACAACACAGAAGCGACACCCAACGACCACGAACAACCCGCATCGCGGGTGGGGGGGGGGGATGGAGCGAGTTCTAACATTCAGTTTTATAGTTAGTAACTTGTAAACATGTACTACACAACAATTTGCAACCCTGCACAGTTTAACCCTACCTCAAAAAATGAAGTTTTACTTAAAAGTCCAATCTACTACTTGATGAACGGCTTCAATGACCCAATAACTCATTTAAAATCGGTATTTGTTTTTATAAAAGAACCGGAAACATTTTCAACGCAAAGTGAGTTTTTGATTAGGGTTTAACATGAAACTGCGTACATGTAATTTGTTGCCCGACAGTTAGCAAGGCCGCGGACGCAGTTGCATGTATTGACTGCCATGTTCAAACCTCAGGAACCTACAACATATGTGACTTAACAACACAGAAGCGACACTTAAAGACCACACGATGAGTTGTTATGTATTGTAACTTAGCAAAAATAAACAAAACGTTCTCCCCCATCCATCAGAACTGCCTCGTACTTCACAAGATCAGAAAAGTCATTGGAGAAAGAAAGGATTCAGCTGGTCACACCCACTGATTTTCGATTTTTTTTTGTTTAAAAAGGATTTCAATCTCATTCGGGGGGGGGGGGGGGGGGGGGGGGGGGGGGGGGGGGGGGGGGGGGGGGGGGGGGGGGGGGGGGGGGGGGGGGGGGGGGGGGCGTATAGTTTTTTGGCTTTAGGTTGCCGACCCCTAGACAGACAATTGCTGTCAAATTAACATACTTGGATGATTATTCTGATGTTAGCTTTTAATGAGGAATATTCCAAAGAATATTTTGATTTTCTTTTTTTTATTGATTTTTTTTCAAAGGACATAACTCAACACAAACAAAACTGTTCAACAGCGAATTAGTATACTAGACACAAAAGAGTAAAATAAAAACTACCAGCTGATAATAAAAAAAAAAAGATTATTAGAAAATGAAATATCTAAATTTTGATTTGAAATATTTAAAATATTTAGATTCAACTGTCGTTTTGAACAATTTAGGCATGGTGTCGTTCAGTCCGACAATCACCTTAATTGAGGGGGGGGGGGTTTTTCTCAAAGGACATAACTCAACACAAATAAAACTGTTCAACAGCGAATTAGTATGCTAGACACAGAAGAGTAAAATAAAAACTACTAGCTGATAACAAAAAATAAGATTATTAGAAAATGAAATATTAAAATTTTGATTTGATATATTTAAATATTTAGATTTAACTGTCGTTTTAAACAATTTAGGCATGGTGTCGTTCAGTCCGACAATCACCTTAATTGAGACGTTACACAGCGGTCGGTAGACGTTAATATCGAAACGACCGGTCTATCGGTTGTCTGTTAATACGTCTTACGTATCCTGCCTCCTGTCACCATGCAGGAAATATTGGACTTGTTCCTTTCAAAATTCGGTCTGTTAGCACGAAAATAGCTTGAACTGCGTAAAATGAGATTCAACTCGGCATCTTGTGTGACAGCAAACCATTCCTTGCTGGTGTGTTATGTGGTATTAAGCTAAAGAGACACATTTAATTGTTCAGTTATGTCTCATGCAACCACATCTTAATTGCATGAACAAGCTACGTTTGTAACACGAAAGTTTCTACATGCAATATTAGATTAAAACAGATGATGCAGGACATACACAGAAACTGCACAGAAGCAGTTACTGGTAATTGAAACCAGTAACTATTAGGTTTTGTAAGTAAAAGAACTCCTATTTGACAGTGTTATTTCATACATAACGTGAATTATATAATAGGTGTGGGTTTTCGCATAAGTTTTTGCAACATCGACGTTTTAATTTTTAGTTTCATTGTCACCCGTTTCATATTGATTAAATCACCAAGTCATACATCGTTATGAATTGAGATAAATATATTTCGCCTATATGCGGCACTTTTAGTTATTCAAATGTAATGGATGATTTAGTGATTTAACAAATTTGAATCAATAAGCATAAGGTTCATTCAAGTCTTTATCCACCAAGCAATCAGCTTAAAGTTTAAATATACTGTATTTTATCATCAGTAATCAAATTCAATAACAGTCAATACAGCAAATTGTTATATCAAACTGTGATTGTTACAAAGATGGATCGACTTGGTTGGGTTTTTATACTAATCTTGTGCTTTTCTATTACTCAACTTGTCCAAGGTATTTTGCTTTTGCTGACTCCAGTAGTGGGTAGAGCTATACAAAATTTTCCCCGTTAATTCTGCATTTTTGTAGGGGTTTGTTTATCTGACAACAAAACATCAGTACTGGATCCACAATCTTGTGCTTACAACACTTTAAAGTTGGCCGAGAAACGTCCGACAATAAACCCGGGTAAAATCTGCTGTGTAGATAATATGGTAAATGAAGTACTACAGGTACAAAGTGGTATTGGATAGTGGCGAAAAATGTTGCTTTGTTCAAAGATCTGATAAAAAAAAACGCTAAAACTGATCAGACGGCAATTCTCAGCGAGTAAATAACCAAGCTGGAGACTTGTACGTCGAAACAGTGCGCATTTTCTGCTGCTTATTGTGTATTGGGTCGATGCTTTTATTTTGTTATTGCAGTCTTGAAAAACAAATAATTCTCTTTAATGTGTGTAAAATGTGTTGAAATGTTGTTTCACAGACCGGAAGTTTAAAACTTTTTACTTACAGTCACGGCGGAAACAAGTGCAATTGTCGTTGGTTGGTCGGATGCCAATAGTAAGAAAGTTTAAATTAAAAATGTTTGGTAAAGAATTCTTAAATTAAAACAAATATATTTATTAAAATTGTAAACATTCGCAGTTTCTGTTGTCCAGTCAAAATAATTGTCGGTTTTCAATATACATTACTCAACAACATTGTTCTATGATTTTTTCTAAGAATGCTGTACATATGTCTACACAGAAGGGAAATGCTACGACGCATCTACATATCGCTTGGGTATGCATACAGAGCGTTATTGAAAGTTTGTAGTAATAACAGTGGAATGCAACCTCCATGCTACAATAAGAAAATTAATTTTCAATTTCAAATTTAAATCCAGCCCTTATGATTGAAAATTTCTAGAATCTGCCATTGCGGATTGAGATCGACGAGAGCAAAACGCAAACAGACATAAATTCCTTTATTTTTCGCTCCATGTAGGTATGACGCATTGGTTAAAAGCCCACACGTGTTTTTTTTTTCAGCAAACCGTCGTGTACACGGGTGCGATATTCTAAACATTGACAAGTGGAAGTCAGTAAACTTCAACCTCTACCACAGCTTTCAAGTCAAGGCAACAAGAAATGAAAACGGTAAGTAAATATGTTCTAAGTAATCAAATGACCAGCCACAAAGCTTGAGTATTTGTTGTGTTTTGCATCAAGTTTTGGAATTTACAAACAGAAATCTAGGTTAATTTTCATCATACTGGGCGAAATCGTTCCTACAGCTTACGTTTCAATATGCAATCAGGGAAAAACACTCTACCAGAACAAAATGCACATCGTTTCACACAGCCAAAAAAACACTATTATCTGGCTATGGACATTCGCTAAATTGTCAGAAGATTTATAGTTTTTTTTGCACATTCTTACAACTAACAATTTTCTTATTTTTAGAAATTCAATTCTCTGCACTGCCTTGCAATGTTGCGGGTGAGAATGAAAAACCATTTGTTTCACTTAGCTACTGACTAAATCTACTTGATATCAGTTTCAAATATTCTATTTATAAACGATTTCTATGAAAATTTGTCCTATTAAAATAGTATAAATCATAGTTTTAGGCAGTGAGAAAAAGGCTACAAAACTTCCTAACAGGCAGATTTATATATTTTAGTTATCCAAGAGCATATATTCCTTGTTTACAATATCTAAAATATGTTTTCTTATTTAAGATACATGCCTGGCTGAAACCACAACTACAAATCCAACCACGACTGCAGGTCACAAACCGAATTTTTTTAATATTCATGTTTGTAGTTGTGAATATTGTAATACACTTGCTATTGCCTTTGTCATTTACTTTATCGGGGACAATCCAAGCAACAAAAACTGGTCCACGTCTGGTATGTGCAACGGTTTTTAAGATTTAGTTCCCACAAATTCACTGGCAACTGTTTAATTTATCGGGGAAAATCCAAGCAACAAAAACGGGTCCACGTCTGGTACGTGCAACGGTTTTTAAGATTCAGTTCCCACAAATTCACTGGCAACTGTTTAGGGTTTCGTAGCCTGGGAAAAACGTCTGGTCTTGACACAGTGTCAACTTTCCAATATTTTTAGCACCGATGTGTTTTTATTTTGGAATATTTATCATGGCTGTGCACATATAATAGTGACTCGCTACATGTTTAGATGTCGATTTTCTATAAGAAGCTAGCATTTATCCAAAGTGTTAGAGTTTAATTGAACAATTTTGCAACTAAAAATATTACTGTAAGTTTACATTTGTTTATCTTTAGATTCTGCTGCTTTTTTGAGTGACACTATTGCGAGTCTGAATCCAGATTCTACAGATGATTTGGAAAAAATTGAAAATTTAATCCGAAGAAAGGTAACCGAAGGTCAAAACCTCACGGCAGATTACGGCAATGCTCAACTGCACATTGAAATAGTCAAAAATAACCAGAGTGAATACAATTCAAACCTACAACTTGGATCAACTCACATCGACTTCACGCTACAAACCAATGAAAAGCGTCTCGTGACTGCTGCGCTTGTCTTCCGCATTAACACAACAAAAACAGCACAGACTCAGCCGGCCGAAGCAAGTTCGCTGGCCACAACGCGATACATAGCTACGGTAAACACACCGTACATTGCTATTGGGGGTTGGGATGCCGATGGTACTGATGAACCAATCCATACACTGCAAGGACAGGCAACTATCGTTGGGTCTTTAACTTCACCGGAATCTGTTTGTAAGGAGATCGATGCCGAAAAGAAAAACACAGGAAATTTGATGATCAACAAAGTGGAACCATTATGTCTCTTTTTCGATAAAGTTGAAAGAAAATACTCCGATCATGGTTGCGTCACAATTACTGATGACCTAACAGGCAACGTCACTTGCAAGTGCAACCATCTTACCCTTTTCACTGTTCTACTTGCTGTCCAATCTATCAAAATACCAAAGGGCGTCACGGTAAGCACGTCGCTGTAAATTAAACACAACCAAGTAAGTCACGTTTTGCATTTAGGTCACATCTTATACGACAAAATCAGCATCCATCGTATTTCTGTTTGCCACCATAATAATCCTTCACAAATCGAAACACAGCGGAGATCGGGTTCCTGCTCAAATTAGCTTGTCACTGGCTCTTCTTCTCTTACACGTTGTCAACATATCACATAATCTTGCCGTCTTGAATGAGGTTGCTTGCGTGGTGCACACAGCATTCAATCAGTATATGTTGCTGTGTTCAGGTGAGTGAAGAGATGATGTAACAGAGCACGAAGTGTTGGAGCACTGCATGAAATCTAACAGATTTTGTTTTAGGAATGTGGTTCCTGGTGGAAGGCATTCGTCTCTTCATGGCAACCTCGTTTCCATTTGAGTTTCACAACCAGAATTCGTCAAATCGTCTCAAGATATTCATGCTGATTGGTTGGATTATTCCTGCTTTTTTGGTGTGCTTGTCCATAGCTGTTGGGTTGCCCCTCGGTATCTACATGAAGCCTCAACCTTTGTTCAAGCAATGTAACGAATTCATTCCGATTCTCAAGTATGACCGATGCTGGTTGACCCCTGGTACTCCGATCTTCTATTCAACTGTGGTCGCTCCTCTTGCTCTCATCATCTTGATCAACTTCATGATTGTATTGAAGACGACACATGTGATGCTGAACTCAAAGAAGGTGCAAAACAGAGGTGAAGATGCCGTGAGAGACGACGCGTTGAGTGCAGCAAGGTGTTTCATCTTACTCTTCTTTATGCTCGGCGGAACCTGGATTTTTGCTTTCTTCACAGGTGATATTTGTGTGTAAACATTTTTTTGTTTTTATTATTCACACCATTGTCCCTGCGTTGTTTTTCCTAATTATTTAACAAAAACACCTTTTGACAGGAATTGGCAACAATATTTCGAACGAGATATTCATGTACATCCACAACGTGTTGAACGGATCGCAGGGAATCGTCGTCTTCCTGTTGTATTGCGTCATGAATGGCGACCTCAGACAGGAAATGCTGACATGCAAGCGTAAAGCTGATGTAGCATCTGAGCTGCAGGAGAACGAGGCAAACCCAGAAGGAGGTGAAAGTTTAAACCCGATAGGAGGCGAAAGTTCGATTGAGCACCAAGGTGAAAGTGCGCGAAGGCTGTCAAATTTTGAATGAAGAAAGAGGTAAAGACACAAATTTAGATGTTTAAAGGATTTGTTGCAGTTTTTGCATGTACAGCGTCTGTTTTCTTTGTTTTGCCTCACCCTTTTTGTCGGATGGCCTGAATATGCTAAAATGTTATAAAACTGGGTTGTTGGGGCGGTCACATACCATACACATGTGTTTTTGGTTTGGTGCCAGACTTTCAAGCTAAAACTATTTTCTCTTTTGTTGCTACCACAGAAAACCGTAAAGCAGCAGCTACGTTTTGGGGGGGGGGGGGGGGGGGGGGGGGGGGGGGGGGGGGGGGGGGGGGGGGGGGGGAACAAACACGGTTATCATTTCGTTGCTCCTACCATTTTGTTTTGTGACAACAGTATTTTGTATGTAAATTTTAAATTTGTATGTAACGTTAAAATAAATGAGTGACGGGAGTTATTGGAAAATTTTGACCATGTATTTTGCCTCAGTTTAATGTTTATTTCCAAACTCAACTTCAACAACTTTAACTAATTCTGAGAATACTCGAAACAAATACTAAACCAAAGGTACTTAACTCTTGGGTAAATACCCCTAATTAAGTAATCTGACACTTTATAGGGGTGCTGACTTTAGGAGGTGCTGTAAAAAATGTTTTACTAAAAAGAGGTTCTAAGCAAAGGTTTGTGGGGGGGGGGTTGGTCCATTTTGGTCCCTGTATGTCAATAGAGGGTCAGTGCTATTACACCTCTGCAGCAACATAATGTCAAATAGTAATCTTGTTTTGAAATGGATTGATGACTAAAGGGAAGTGCAATGCATTCTGCCACAATCTACACAAACATGAACGTTTAAACCTCTCCCTGTTATTATAGGGGGGGGGGTATTTTCTATTTCGTTATTTTTAAATCACGCCTGTTTCGTATTTCGTATTATTGGTCGCACAACAGGATTTTATCCAATTTCTGTTTACAAATCGCTACATTCACCTATTTCAATGCATTCGTTTGTGTATATATTACTGTGTGTTAATTGACCGTCCTATTTGCACGTCACCATAACTGTTGACCTCTAATTAGAATGTTAATGGCGCCAGTTAAGGTTGAAAAATCCGAAATCTGCTAACATCAAACAAACACAGTTATCATTTCGTTGCTCCTACCATTTTGTGTTGTGACAATAGTATTTGTATGTAAATTTCAAATTTTTATATAACGTTAAAATAAATGAGTGACGGGAGTGGAAAATTTTGACCATGTGTTTTGTCTCAGTTTAGAGCTTATTTCCAAACTCAACTTCAGCAACTTTAACTACTTCTGAAAATACTCGAAACAAATACTAAACCAAAGATACTTAAGCCTTGGGTAAATACCCCTAATGGAGTAATCTCACACTTTACAGAAGTGCTGACTTCAGGGGAACTGCAAAAAATGTTTTACTAAATTGAGATTCAAAGCAAAGATTTTTCGTTTTGGTCTATTTTGGTCCATGTATGTCAATAGAGGGTCAGTGCTATTATACCTCTGCAGCAGTATAATGCCAAATAGTAATCTTGTTTTGAAATTGATTGATGACTTAAGGAAAATGCAATGCATTTTGCCACAGTCTACACAAACATGAACGTTTAAACCTCTCCCTGTGATTATCATAAATATATCACACAATTTGAGCTGTATCTAATGATGTTTGTCTGCGTGACTTATATTATAACAAACCATTTCTCATAAATGCTTTGTTGCGTCAATGCGTGCTTGGCCAACGTTGATTGGTTAATGTTGTTTCAGGTAGTCACGCCCTATAATTTAATGTTTAGGTAGGGGTTGCGTTTCTGACGGTCGTAAATTAGTATTTGTAAAGGTAATAGATGAGTAGGTTGCAAAAAGAAAAGGGGGGGGGGTTTAATATATCACACAATTTGAGCTGTGTCTAATGATGTTTTTCTGCGTGACTTATTTTATAACAAACCATTTCTCATGAATGATTTGTTGCGTCAATGCGTTCTTGGCCAACGTTGATTGGTTAATTTTGTTTCAGGTAGTCACACCCTATAATTTAGGCTAATGTTTAGGTATGGGTTGCGTTTCTGACGGTCGCAAATTAGTATTTGTAAAGGTAATAGATGAGTAGGTTGCAAAAAGAAAAGTCAAAAGCAAAAGTTTAGGACATTAGCATCTGAACAATAAATTTCTAACACCATTTCCCATTTGACAGGATTTGTACGGGGGGGGGGGGGGGGGGGGGGGGGGGGGGGGGGGCACATTAGCATATGAACAATAAATTTCATACACCATTTCCCATTTGACAGGATTTGTATTTTTAACTTAAAGAATCAACTTGGAGAAAAGTAGTTTTCAACTGGAAACCTAGATTAGCTAATAGAATCCAGCAATCCGCTAGTGTCAAATAATCAAATTTCAGCATTCAGTTTGGTATGTTGAAATTTACAAATTATGTACCACTCATTAATTTATCACAGCACCCTGTCACAATTTCTGCGAATGTGAACGTACACGGTAAAGGATATCCCTGACAGATATCCAATCTGTAAATACATTTTGGGCCTGTTTGAAAAATAGCAATGACGAGTTATGTACGCTAACGTATGTTTTACATTCCCTTTCAACTTTGTGCAGGTGCTTTAGTGAACCCGTTTCAAACTCGATTCTTGTTCTTTTGAAAGAACCGGAAACAATCAAATTAACGCCTAGTGAGTTTCTTAGAAGGGTGTAATATGAAACTGCGTACATGCAATTTGTTAACCAACAGTTGGTAAATGTGTGGAAGCCGTTACTTGTATTGACTGTTACGTTTATAACGCGATCAACAAATGCAACTAAACAACGCAGAAGCGACACCTAACGACTACGAAAAACATGCATGGCCCACACAAAGAGTTCAAATTATATTTTCGAATAGAATTCGTATCTTTTTCGATTTTTAACAAATGTCTTGCTTTATAAGTATCTGTCGAGACGAAATAAACCATAAAGTGCACACACAATTCAAACCTTTTTCTCTCGTGTTAGAAAAAATAAAATAAAATTCTCAGTTAAATTTTCGTTTTGACCAATTTAGGCTTGGTTTCGTATAGTCCGACACACGTTAATTTGGACACCAGACAGCCTAATTCGTCAGATCTTGATATCACAACGACCGGTTTATTTATTATCAAAACGGCCGGTCTATCGGTTTGGTAATACGTGTAGTGACCGTACTTTATTTTTAAAGTCTATGCAGCCTGGATGTCACCGACAACCGCACAAGGGTTTATTAATTTGTCTCCAATGCAACACTGCCTGCCTGACGGGTACTTTTAACCGTGTCTGTTGCACAACAGCATTGGTTCTCT
Source organism: Phallusia mammillata (assembly GCA_003260075.1). NCBI lineage: Eukaryota > Metazoa > Chordata > Ascidiacea > Phlebobranchia > Ascidiidae > Phallusia > Phallusia mammillata. The sequence goes on from QLIY01000477.1 coordinate 81,302, forward strand.
GTTAAACGAACAGAAAAGATGTCACAAACACATTATAACGAATACGCTGATCAACGTACACCAAGCAACATGTTAAGAATCATTATTACAGTATTTTTCATTTATAAGTTATCACAAAATAAATCTCATAGAATAAACACAATCAAAGTAAGTACCAACTTGTTAGCAATCCAGGTTTAAATTACAGGTTTTAATTGCACTTTGTTTGAAAAAAGACATTTCAACACTTTAAATCACTTTCATTATCCAAGTTGATGTAGCTGCAGTCTGCACAAAATTGCACCACCAATGACATTATACGCATTGTTACGTTAGAGTTTTCTCCACCAATCATGACAGGCGTTTTGTCACAATAAAATGTCAAAACACAAGCGTGTAGCAGAAGCAGGGAAAGAAAGCACAAGTAAGCAAATTCTCGCTGGAACAATGTGCGTTCCAAATTAAAGCTTTTTACTGTAAAAATGTAACATTTTTTCCTATAAGGTACCTGCAGCTAACAAGGCCCATGAAAAAACTATTGCGTATAACTGAAAAACCATTTAACCATTCCAGGCCAAATTCGGCATGATTGTTTCAGAGGTTGATATTAAACATCCATTAGATTTTGAGGACGTTTGCAAGTTTTGTTTTTGTAGGATAACAGTTTAAAAAAAATTAAAACTTGGACCTTAATACAATCCTATGCTGTTAATAAAGCCCAACATTTTCATGTTTTTAAAAATAGTCTAGAAACCAATCAGACTCATTGATACTTTGCTTCAGTCAAATGAAAGTTCAAACAAGCAACGTTATTGACTCATATTACATATACTGTTAACTAAGACATATAACAGTTAATCTGAAGGTACTAAAAAAAGAATAAACGACCCCTTGACATTTGATAACCAAAAATACTAAATGAAAGATTACTTCCACAAACATCTTATTCGGACTTTTTATCTCCCTAAGAAAGCAAAAAAGCAAATTTTGTGCATATCAGTCGCCTTTACTATAAAATACACTTGAGAAAATAACAGATTATCGTTGGGCCTTATTGCAAGCAATGGGTGATAAACAAAACCGTAATAAAATTTATTTGAAGGAATTCTTTTTTCCGGATCGGATATGTATTTTAAAATTACATCAAAACGGAAGCATTTTTTCTGGCACATAAAAAAATATGAGCAGTAGGCCTTATTACTTTCCAGGCCTATATACCTTCAGGTACCTTACATTTTGTTTGGCATATAACACCTTTTATAGTTGTACAAGGACAAAAAATCCGTTCATTACTTGTCCGATATCAAATGTTGTGGTTGCATTTTGAAGCAAAAACGTAACACGGGACAAATACAGTTTTATATTGGAAGCAGTAGTTTAAAACCAACTCATGCGTTAGACTTGACATGACTATATTAATCAAAACTCTCATCACGAACTGCATCCTGCCGAGGCGTAAGAAACACTGGAATTTCCGTTTAAATGATGATTAGATTAAGCTATGTAGATGCCGTTGAGCTGCTTGCCTTTTGTTATAACAAACCATTATTTTCGGTACTTTAAGGCGGTTGCTTATGTCACAGCGTGATACGTGAAGCAAGCTGATTGGTCGCTTGTGGTTTATTTGTTTGTAAGAAAGTTGCTGTTATATGTTGTCTGGTATGACAATACTTGTTTAAAAAGCAAGTTAATTTTTTCAAAAAACAAAGCCAGGGACAGGTTCGATGTTAAATGACATTGTTGCATAAATAAACCGGAGTGTGGAGTTAGACTCATATTAAGCTTGTTTATCTCGAACTAAGACAGATTTAACATTTCCCGAAAAGCCCGGCCCGACTTACAACCTTAACTCAAAGTAAAAACAAGTTATGTATTGTAAGAAATAGTTTGAATTCTTTTAAGTGCTATGCACTGGAGGTAATGTGTTTAAATTTTTGTTTAAGACTTTTATTTTGTTCAACCGAAACAAAATTTCAGCGAATGTTATGAACTTCATAGGCCTTGTTGCATTGTTGAGTGCTGTGCTGATCAACAGTGTGTCAACCCAGATTGTACTTGACGCAGGTAAGCTAAATGTTTAAACTTTTGTTTTCTGAATTTGTTTGAAAAAAGGACTGGCAAATTTGAACTTAATCATATACCGGTACCGGCTGTGATATTTTTATGTGTATATTTTTGACTAATGTCCAACTATATTTCTGTTTTAGTAAGCGTCATGTACAACGTCACGACTAACACTCCGGATGGTTTTGGAGGCATGATTACAAGCATTGTAGATGTTCAAACTATTTCCTGTGCAAACATATCCATCGCCCAGTCATCACGAGACACTATTCTAGCTGGTCGTAACTCGATCGGAAGTAGGTTGTTAACAAAATGACGCCAATACAACCAACTCTACTTGTCATAAAATATTTTAATATCGTTGACAAACTTTTCCATTTTACGTGTGATGCCTAGATTGAAGTCTAAGTGGTTTTGAATAGTAGACAATTCCATATTTTAACAAAGACTAATTTTGAAATCGTTCAGTTGCTGACATATGCAAGACCACTCTCCATCCTTGCGATATAAACGCCAACTGCACAGAACCAGGATTCTCGTTGGTCCAATGCAGGTGTAAGAGTGGTTTTAACGACAAAAGCACATCAAGGTTTACTTCAAGAATCATTCCAGCAGGAACAATCTGCACAGGTAGGTGCTTTTTTACAAATTTTATGACCGATAAAACATAGACATACACAGAAGCTTAATAAACCAATATCATAACTTATTAATTTATAAGCATACGTTTTCAGAACGGTTTGGCTTTATCCCAAACAAAGTTGAGCTCACAATACGATATAAGTTATTGAAATAAAAACGGTGTGTTGAGATTGATATGTAGAGAAAACAGCTTATAAGAGGAATTTATTGTTTTTTCTGAACTGATTTTTATATTCCGGCTTTTTTTCGTTTTCATTGCACAGCACCTCTTTCCAACTATGTCAAATACTGTGTTGTAATAATTAAAGTCACAATCGTATTACTGCGAAACTGGATGCGATTTCGTTGTCCAAAAACATTTTGAACACTTTGTTCCAGATATTGACGAATGCGCCGCGAACGGAACGGTTTGCGGTCCACAAACTGCTTCATGCACCAACTCTATTGGAACATACACTTGCACATGCAACACTGGATACGAACCTAATTTCGAGAAGGTTTGCGTAGGTTAGTGGGGTATTCTCTTTTTTATCTATTATGCTCCATATACAGGTCAACTATAGACTTTTTCGTTACAGACATTAACGAGTGCTTTGACCCAAGTTTAAACAACTGCTCCACTTTCGCTACTTGCTTTAATACAATCGGCGGCTTCAGTTGTGATTGTGATTCGGGTTTTACAAGAAATGGAACGGCATGTGCAGGTAAGAATGTTTAACGCTGAAAACTCCAAACACTGTATGGTTGATTGCTGGTCCCCACGTGTGTAAGGGTCCGTAAATGCTGTTAAATATTTCGTAAACACATGCATTATGATTAAGTAGATACAATTCTCCGCCCACTCCCTGTCAGTCATGTTTATTATAACGAAGCAGTGAACAAAACAAACTCGGTAATGTAAAAGTAGCTATTAATACAGCTGAAAGAAATTTTATCATGACAACCACACGTAATTTTCGACTGTGTCCAAAAAAATAATGGAACATGTTTATTGTTATGTGTCTGCGGAACTATTAATAATTATGTAAAAAATCTTTGTAAAAAAAACAATTAAGAAAACTATTCTCTAGATATTGACGAATGTGCCTTGAACGGTACGGTTTGCGGTCCACAAACTGCTTCATGCACCAACTCTGTTGGAACATACACATGTACCTGCAACTCTGGATACGATCCTAATTTCGAGAAGGTTTGCGTAGGTTGGTGGGGTATTCGTTTTTGTTCGTGTCTCCGAATACAGATTAATTGTTGTCATCGTCGTTGCAGACATCGACGAATGCTCTAAACCCGGTTTGAACAACTGCCATATCCAAGCTATTTGCAGCAATATCGACGGAAGCTTCAATTGTGATTGTAACTCTGGTTTTACAGGAAACGGAACATCATGTACAGGTAATAATTATGAATCTCTTTCCTGACGCATATTGATCCTACTCGATTTGTTTTGTTTATTTCTTTTTTTTTCTTCCCTAAAGTTTGTCCACGCTTTTTTGCCATGAAATGTTTGGTGGATTTGGATGAAACTTTTACAGATGGTCGATATAGTTATGTAGATGTGCCATCTGCTTTGTTTGTCATGATAACCCAAGTATTTACCCCGCTAGGCCCCCAAGTTGTTGGTGCGCACCACAACATTTTACATGTTTTTGTGGTGTTATAAAGCTGAGCTTCCCAAACGTTTTTGATCGCGACCCCTTTTAATCTCTTTAAATTTTGGGGGGGGGGTACGGATAATATGATAGACAATGCAAAACAATACGTTTGTTGTATTTATTGAAACGCCTAATTCGGGCGAAAACTAAAACAACCTATTGGTACTCGGAGTACTACTTCACACGTCCAAACACCGATACCTTATTTTTAGTTCTAGTTTCTGTGACATTGTTTCGCAAATGGGCACTTGTCACAATTTCTTCCTGTGGTTTGGACGTTTGCTGTGCGTCGAGAACATACGCACGTTCGTAAAGAACGTTTTGCCGAATCGGCAATTTTAACGATTTAAGTAATTTGTTAGGGCAGAAAATAGAAGTAAAAGCAATTTAGGTATCAAATCATGTATCAAATCAAAAGCAATTTAGGTATCAAATCATGTATCAAATCAAAAGCAATTTAGGTATCAAATCACCTTGGACCAAGTTTAGGTCGTGCTTTGGAAACGGATATTAAACACTGTTTAAAAATCGTAAATTTATTACCCATTTTTATTAGAGAAAGTTATTGCCCCAAACAATACTTAAACGTTAGTCTATAACTTTATATGTCATGTTTATGTTACATTAAAATGCCTGTGTATTTCAAAACAATTGCAATTGTTGCGTTTTAACCGATGTCTGTTCGATCAATCGCGTCACTACAAGCGCGTTTGCTCTTAGCTGGAAACGTTATAAAACCGACGTAACTTGAACAAATGAGACGTTATACAGGGGTCAAGGCCCCGCACTCTACGCCAGTGTATGGAGTACTTTCTGCAAAATTAATACAGCTTTCTTTTTTTCTTTTTTCTTTTTGCCCCTCAAGTGGGGGGGGGGGGGGGGGGGGGGGGGGGGGGGGGGGGGGGGGGGGGGGGGGGGGGGGGCTTATAAAGTCAACCAGAAATACGTTGCTTGTGTTTATGGGTTATTTATTTTAGTGGATGTTTTGGCAGTTGGCAGTTCGAGGGATGTTAACAGCCTGATGACGTCAGAAGCATTAACTTTTGTGGCTCTAAAAAAATATGGGTTGGTTAGACCAGTGGTTCTCAAACTCGGTTTTCGGGGCTGCATGCGGCTCCCAACTACATATTTTGCGGCTCGCACCAGACCTCAGAAAACCACCAAACATTGCTATTTTAGCTTTCAAAGTAATAATCTTTAGTGATTACTCAAGGTTTCGTTTTTGCGCGGTTTCCTACACACTTCAAAAATACCATTTGGCCCCGGCAATAAAAAAGTTTGAGAACCACTGGTTTACAGGACTGTTCAGTTACTCCTCTGGCCCTCAAAAATGGGTGAGTTTTTTAAACAGTGTTGGAATTGACTGGAATCTGTATGGCTTGTAAAATATGCCAGTTATAGGTGTCGATTGTTGTATTCAACCCTTTTCCCACACATTTACCGTACCAGCTCCCTAAAATGGGCGAGTTTTTTTAAACAATGACGGAATTGATTGAAATTTGTAAAGCTTGCACAATATACCATTTATATGTGTCGATTTGTTGTGTTCAACCCTTTGGTCCCCTCATACTCCCATCCAGCTCCCTAAAATGAGTGGTTTTTTTTTTTAAATGTCAAAATTGAATGAAATTTGGATAGTTAATAGAACACGGTATTTTGAGTCGTTAATTGTTATGTTTAACCCTGTAGTCCCACGATTTACCCCTCCGTCTCCTAAAAGTGTGATTTTTTTGATAATGTTCCAATTAAATGCATTTAGTACAGTCTGTAAAATTTGCCATTTAAGGGGGTCGGTTATTGTGTTTTACGTTATTTCGTAATTTATTCCTTCTGTCCTTGATAATATAACATTAAATAGAACAACAAACAATGTCTGAATTAAATCTGATTTGTATAGTTTGTACGTTTAATAGCATAATTATTGAAGCCAAGTACTGATCACTGCCTTTTACCTACCAACACCAAGATTAGTAATGGCTATCTCTTGATATGTGTTATTTTGAACTTTGAATGTGTGGGGATCCATGCGTCTCCATACAGAAACAACTAAGGTAACAAAAGACAGCGGCAAATATGGCATATAAAACAGGTGTAGGAAATATATTAACGTTTTGAAATATGTTATAGTGTATGTGCAAAGGCAAAATGTGCTAAGTCACCCTTCTAGTTTTTTTTTTCTGTTGGTTTTGAATAGCATGTAAACTGGTAATTATACTTCGTTTAGCATAATGTCTATAATCAACCAAACACATATTGTCTAAATCAGTGGTTCCCAACCTTTTGTGGACCAGTACCTCTTTGGCCTTGCGATCCCCTTCATGTTACATTGCAGAACCTGTGGCCCCCTTAAAATGTAGATAGCAATTACGCGTTGGAATGGGATGTTAACTTTTGACCTAAACAGGTCTAATAGAGTAAATGAGCGTGATAAACCTTACTATAAACAAATAGAATGTGAAATAGTCGATTAAATTCGGAAATAAAGTTAAAGTGAAAATGACTTTTAGAGGGTGTTTCTTGGGAATCTACGCCTGTGGCCCCCCAGAACACAGCTCGTGGTCCCCCTGGGGGGCCCTGGGCCCTGGTTGGGAACCACTGGTCTAAATCAACTTTATTTGTATATATAGAACGCGATGACACAGAAACAATAAAATTTGTAATATACTGTTCATTTCCTCGTTGCAGATATCGACGAATGCTCTAAACCCGGTTTGAACAACTGCAACTTCAACGCTACTTGTAGCAATACCGATGGTGGCTTCAGTTGTGGTTGTAATTCTGGTTTTGGTGGGAATACTACAGGTTAGACCGCAATTTTACAACAACATTAAACAGTTGATTTCTGGTAAACAATCGGTCAAGTAACAATCAGTATTTCTTTGCTATGTGATCACTAGCATTTTTAAATCTTTTTTTGTGGACTTCGTATACTTTTCACGTTAAATGTTTTGAAGTATGATACCTAGGTGCGTCGTGTTGCAGCTAAAGAATGTTTTTATTGAATCAATGCTGTATTAACGTTTTTAAAAGGCCGATCCGCGTTAAAATTTCAGTTTTAAAGAGGTCCGCAGTGTAAAAAGGTTGCCGTTCCCTGTAAACAATCTATTTATAACTTTGTAACAGCCGTGTAATACTATTCTGCTCCAACGCTCAAACATAGAAGTAAGATAATAAGCTTATGCTTTGTTTTTGGCCCTGCGTGAAACGTTAAGGAAAAACAATCGTTATGTTTTGTTTTCATTCAGACTGCGTGTCTTCTTTGCTTATACACTCGGAAAACCTCAACCCAGCGAATGCAGATGATCTAGAAATGGTTGAGAGTTTTTTGCAGCACGCTGCAAGAAAAATATATGAAACAAACAAAACTTCTTATGACGGCAACGACCAATTATACATTAAACATGTCAAAAATAACCACAGTGAATATCATTCAAATGTAATGCTTAATTCAACTCGCATTGATTTTACGCTACAAACAATCGGGGTTAGACGACTCGTCATTGCTGTGTTTGTCTTTAAGATAAACACGACAGAAACTGCACAGACTCAACCCGTTGAATCAGGTTCTCTCGCCACAACGCAATACATAGCTACGTTAAACTCAACCTACATCGCTATAATAGCTTGGGACGCGGATAGCTTCCTGCGCTCACGCCGCAAACGATCAACTACCGCTAAACAAGACAATCAGTTGACAGGAAATTTGACTTACACAGGACCCCCGATATCCCTGATGTCTTTTTGCAAAGAGGTAAAAGCAAAAAATATAAACGGGGCAAATCTAAAAATCAACAAAGTAGAACCAATCTGTCTCTTCTTCGACAAAGTTGACAAAAAATATTCCGATCGTGGTTGCGTCACAATTACTGATGACGTAACAGGCAATGTCACTTGCAAGTGCAACCATCTTACCCTTTTCACCGTTTTACTTGCGGTCCAATCTACCACAATACCAAAGGGCGTGAAGGTATACATTCAGCTGTAACCTATAAAATGTGCTTTGGTGGATACAAGTCTTCGATTTTTAGGTCACTTCTTACGCCACTGAGTCAGCATCTATCACGTTTCTGGTCGCCACCACAGTTATCCTCTACAGGTCGAAACACAATGGAGATCGGGTTCCGGTTCAAATCAGCTTGGCACTGGCTCTTCTGCTTTTCCACTCCGTCAACATAGCACATGATCTTGCCATCCTTAATAAGTTTACTTGCGTTATACACACTCTTGCCAATCAATACCTTTTGCTCTCTTCAGGTACGTTTCATGAATTGTCATTTTGCCAGTGATCTAATACAATACCAAAGAGAGGTTATAATGAAACCTACTAATTGTCACTAAAGTTATTGGATAGAAGTGATCATTAACTCAATTTTTTCAGGACTGTGGTTTTTGGTGGAGGGAATTCGTCTCTTCATGGCGACTTCGTCTCCAGTCAAATTCCAAACTCAGGATTCATCAAAGCGTCTCAAGATCTTCATGCTGATTGGTTGGATTGCTCCCGCTTTTATAGTGGGAATAGCCATGACTGTGGGGATTCCCTTTGGAATGTTCATGAAGCCCCAGTTCCTATATGAGCATTGTAACGAATTTATTCCGATTCTTAAATACAACAGATGCTGGTTAGCCCCTGGGACTCCGATCTTCTACACAACGCTGATCGCGCCTCTTGCTCTCGTCCTCTTCATCAACTTTATGATTGTTCTGAAAACAACACATGTGATGTTGCACTCGAAGAAGATGCAAAACAGAGGAGAGGATTCAGGGACAGGAGATGCGTTGAGAGCAGCAAAAGCTTTTATCTTACTCTTCTTTATGCTGGGCGGAACTTGGGTACTGGCTTTTTTGACAGGTGAAATATTCAAGTGTGTGTGGACTTTTACCAATCTTCAGTTGACACACGACTTTACAGTTAAGCAACAAATCTATTTTTGCAGGAATCGGAAATGGTACTTCGAACGAGGTGTTCATGTACATCCACAGCTTGGTTAACGGTTTGCAGGGAATCGTTGTCTTCTTGCTGTACTGCGTTATTGATGACAACATCCGACAAGAAATGCTTTCTTGCAATTGTTTGGCTGGTGCCAGACCTGGGCATCAGTACCACGAAGCAGATAAAACAGGGGGTCTAAGTCCAAACGTTGATGAAAGTGGGTGTTTCAAGAACATTACTATTTAGTCAATATTTTTAAGATAAAGCATTGGGTTGAATCAAAGAAAACAATACATTCTTTTTTATTTTTTATTTCTGTGACTTGCTAAGTAAACATTATAGAATGTTGTACGGTACAAATACGTTTTTCACTGCTCTATTGTCTACGCTTGAACATTTAACATTTTTCATTTTGAATCATTGAGGTCGCATGAAAAAGTGTATGAATTTGGGTCGAAAACTTTGCTGTTTCCTAATGCTTTATTTGTTTGTTTGAAACCATTATGAGCCTGTTAATATATGTTTTGATGACAACTAGGCATTCAGTGATTGTTATTGTCTTTTAGTTCACAACTTTTATCTCTTGGTTTTTACCAATGTTTTACCAAAATTTTTTATCAAACGAAAGCGTGTATTATTTCTGTCATTCGACTTTTTTTCGACGCCAGTGGGCGTTAAAATCTCTGAATTCGGTGTCACGCAACAACGCTATACTTCCTTTGCGCCTATCATGATGTGTTGTGAATATTTTAACAAAAGCCTATGTAATGCGGTTGCCCTGTTTATTATATATCTTGTCAATAACACTTTATTTATTGCGCAAACAAAATATCTCCACATGAAAAGAACTAAAATCGAACCGAACCACTCACTTTGAAACACGGTAAAATATAATTTAGAATTCCACATTATACTGATTACAGAAGGAAGGGGGCCATTTAAATTTAATACTTTTTAACAGGTTACAACTTTTTGGCATTGCTTATGCAAACGCCAGGATCAAACAATGATCTTGCCAACACTGCTTTTATTGTCAGGTATCAGGTTTTCTTTGGGCTAATTAGCGTCTTAAGACGCAATCATAAATTTTGATGATTTCCTTTATAAAGGGGGAAAACAAACTGTTCCAACACCATTTCCCATCAACATGATTTGATTTGTGTTTAATATTTTTACTTTCCAACCAAAAAATCAACTTAGACAAAAGTAGAAATACAACAAACAGCGTAAAGGGAATACAGCAAACACCGTCAAAGAAAAAGATTTAAAACATTCAGTTTCATATTTAGCAAACGGTAAATATGTACTACAAATCACTTTATCAGAGCACTGTGGCTCATCACCTCCGAAAATGAACTTACAAGACCTTGTCATATATTAAATAAATACATGCATATTATCACGATAGTTGCGCAACGACGTTAAAAAGTGCGACAAACTTGAGGTCACAAGGCAGATTAATGGTAGGCGCTCTGTAGCTACGCCGTTACTACAAGCGTTATGTAACAACTCACATTGGAGGTAAAAGGGTGGCCAGCGAGACAATGCCATGTTGTCGCATCTACGTGCAAAGTGGATCAAACGCAAGAAACTGTTCAGTTTCCGAAACTCGCTTCAACCTGTGTAACCAGGTTATTGAGGATCTGCAACTTAGCCACATCAATTTAAAAGAGAATTTGCACTTTATTCAGCAGTGATGTCATGTCATTTCAAAGATTGTGAGGCGAATGTTACGACAAAGATCATGCAAAACAACGGTAAATCCTTGCTTAAAAACAGTTATTTCACGATTATTGAAATTGTTATCCATACTGGTTCAGAACATCCCCAATAACTTATTTTCTTTTATAGATGTCTTTGCTGCATTATCGAAACCGAGGCAAAATACTTCGATACCAAGTGCAAGTATCGATGCTACCGAAATCCATCGATGCCATCGATGCCTAATACCGAGCACCGGGTACTCGTCCCATCACTATGGACTTTTAAATTAAAGCCGCACAGGAGGTATATGTACGTATTTTTACTTAATTCTCCATGTATAGCTCAACAAAATCTTTGTCTCAAGGTATACTGGCACTAACAAAATATATGGCAACAAACAAGTGGTTGTCAGAACGGTTGTTTAAGATCATGGTTTGAGGAGATATTATAGTGAGCTGTTCTAACCGACCGAATACCATGGTTTGTTTTAACCTGACTTATATAAGCTTCCTTGAACTAAAATTAGTTGCAGCGTTTGTGTGTGTAGCTACGAAACCAACAGGATGAAAGTTGAAAACTATTCATCGCACGTTTAAAACTGAAAGCTGATGAAGAGTAAAGCAAAGCGTGTTTGCTTTCGAAGATTTGTTGTTGTCATGACATGAAATGTCGGTTGCTTTCATGTTTAAATCTGCTGTCGTTTCTCAATGTTGGTGTTATGTTTAACACAATTACAAAATGACGATCTATAGCATGTTGGGAAAAGTATATGTAAGAATAATCCACACAAATGTCAACCTGATTATTTATTTTCGATTCGGTCGACATAATTCGATGGGATTCTAGCCAACATAACAAATCTTTACAAGACCTTTAACTCACTGCCTCTAAATCGCATGTACAGGATTGTAAAACGATGAGATACTTTCGCTATTCTGTTGAGTAAATAATTGTTTCTGCCACGAAGTCAGGCGCAAAATGTTTTCACTTTATAACGCGTTTGAAAGTCAAATAGGGTATCAAAGAAGCGAAGGCGCCGCACTGGTCACGTCACGTATGATCCTATGACGCGTGGTAGTAAATGCGGAACTACAAACATTTCCATTGAAAAGAGTTCGGTGTCCCTGATAAGAAACGCTATACCATCAGTGCTTTCCGTTTTTGCTGAAATGCACATACGTTTAGTCTTATTGTTAACGTAGACAGGGAACAGTTCTGCTCTGGTAAATACTTGATTAAAAGTGTAAACTAACTTATTGAGAGGAAAAGAATTGTGTAATCAAGGCATTTTTGTACTTGACTGTGATTAAAATAATGCAAATGGAATATACCTGTTTACAACTGCATGTCAGTTTGTTTAGAAGTATTCATTCAGTCACGAGCAGCAGACCAATCATGTTGCAACCAAATGATTTTGAACTAATGTTATCTAAATGCAACGGAATTAAATCTTTCGCTACTAATTACTAGTTGTCAGTATATATGGAGTTGAGTTGCGTTTATTTACAAGTCTTTGTTGAATAGATTGTAAAGTATTGCAGACTGTTTGCGTTTTAACTATATGTTGTATTCTTTCTATGTGTTTTCTTAGAGCACAGTTAAACCATGTTAAGTTTAAATAATTTAAACGCTGTTAAGCACTGTATTATACAAACTAACACCATTATCAGTGGTAAGTCAACAGTTTTTTTTTAAAGAAGATTTGTCATCGTGATGCCTTTTTATTATTTTGGTGTAGTTTTCATCAGTTTTGCAACAAGTTATTGCCTCCGACTTCCCACTTCAAACAGCTCGGGTTATTTGGTCCACGCCACTGGTTATACAGGGCGCGATTGCCCATGGAACTTTGATTATGATTTACCAAACCGAACAAATCTCATGATGGTATTCAAGGTTTTGAAGTCTGGTACCATCGGATGGGGTCCACATTACTACAATTTCTACACACCAGATAATCCAGGTTTATATCTGTTACATTATCTTGCCAACAATAAAAAAATCTGTTATTTTGTTGTCGTAGGCAAAAAGTGGTGGCAATCGGGTCCATTCTGTCGCATTTACGTAAAGTCTGGTTCCAGCTTGCCGAACTGCAAACCTGGAGATAACAGACCAGAATTGTGTGGAAATGTCATACAAGAATCAATGCACTGGCCTCCCATGATTAAAACTGATTTTGCAAAATATTCTGCTGTAATGTCGTTTGATTTCATTGACTGTGAGGCAAACGTGTCGAATGTTGTCCCTGATATAGGTAACATTTTTCTTGTCCAGAGGAAGCTTGATTGATGTTTTATAACTGCCTGTCATAGACCTACTTATAAATCAATTGTTTTCTTTTAGAATTTTGTTTGTTTGGAGCTTTGGTTTAAATGTACTTACAAGGGCAAAATTGAACCTGAATTGATACATTTTGAGTACCTTTGATGTGAAAAATTTTCCCTTCATTAACAACACTAGATCTTTTTATGTTTGCTTCAAGTGGTTGTAAAATCTGACGATACAACAACACACAATAACACATTGTTTAAACCTTGGATAAACACAACGGGCACAATTCAGATGACATCAACAACAACAATAACAACAGGAACATCACCCATTTCCGGTAATTTAGCTGATGTCACTGCAATTTATGGAAAAGCAAATTGTAAAAAAAAGATTTGTGTTTCAGCAGGTCAAACCGCTCCACCGCCGTCGGTATTTTTGTGGGTTTCTGTGGTTCTTGCTGTTTTACTGATGATGGCATCTACGGCTATTGTGTATTTGCTGGTTAAAATTAGGTAATTAATTGAGAAGGGCTAACAAAACTTAAATAAGATAAAAATAGAAGGCAATTTTAATAAAATTCTCGATGCCAATTTTCACACGTTTTGAAGTCAATCTGGTTTGGTGTCATACAGAAAGATAAACGGATCTTCCCAAACCGAAGACAAATCATCTACCAAATCGCAGGATAATTAAATTGTGGTAAACGAACTTTACCACTCAAATAATCCAACGTTTGAAACTGAGACTGCGTACAATACTTTGTACAACCGATAATCATGTAGCAAAGTCAAAAAGTAACATTTCGAGTTGCGTTTAGTGTAACTTGTTTTTGACATACATTTTACACCAAACTGTAGGTGACTTAGCAGATGTCTAAGGCAAGAATACTTATTTTGTGATATTTTTCTTCAAAAATGATACCTGATTGTGCTATTGTTTGTTATATTTGTACGATTAAATTTTGGAATAAAATGAGATTAGTGTAATAAACGGACCCGATTGACATTTAAACAATCTTTGATCTGTTAAAGAGCAGCTCGAATCGTTTTTGTCTGAAGCATAACTGAGCAGTATGAGGTATTTAGGCAGCTAGATCGGTTTTAACATTACAACTAAGACTAAAATACATCGGGACGTAATGTTACGTAGAATACATTAGGTTGTCGGTTAAATAAAAAATCGATCCAAACGCCTAGCCCTATACTGCACAGTAAGACCTAAATCAGCCCGAATGAGCTTGGACGGAACTAACGCAATACGTTGCATGTCTGTGTCCCAAACACTAACCGATCATATAACGTTTAACCCGATAATCCATGGCTATTATTAGAATTTGCATTGACAAAGCCTTTGTTATCTGCGGGCATACAAAATAGTACAGCTAATGATAAAGGGAATTTTATGTTTATTTATACATGTTTTTGAGGCGATTTACTGTGTTAAATTCTGTTAGTGATTTGAGTCATTGCGACGTAATAAGTGGCAAAAAAGTAACATGTATAGTTTCCTTAGTTTGGTTTTAGTTAAAATTTAAAGTCAAACAACATGGCACAAATGTAATCAACTTTAACACATATAAAAAAAAATATTTTGTTAAGTTATGATTTCAAGTCATTAAAAATGTTTCGAAAGAATGTCGAGTTTCATAAGTTTACACACTCTCCAACATTTTGTCAAAATGGGTTGCATCTTCTTAAGTGATAAGAAATTCTGGACTTCGTGCGTGGAAATAAAAAAAGTGAACAGGCTTAAATTTTTGCATGAAATGCTTCTTCGGCTTTGCAACAAGCCTCCAACTTCCCTTTTCAAACAGGATTCATGATGCATGCTCCTGGATATGGTGGACATTTTTGCCAATAGAGGATTTATTACAATTCACCAAACCGAACAAATCTTATGATGATTTTCAAGGTTGTGAAATCCGATACTGTAGGTCAGAGGTGCAAGTCGGGCCGGGTTTGGGTTCGGGTTCGGGCTTAGGTATTTGTGAGAAAACAGGCTTAAAACGGGCCTGACTTTACGTTCCGCGTCCGCCAATGTTTTTTGTTTTTTTTAATAAAAACACTCAGCTAAGTAACAATTCTCTGGCTTTGACCTAATGCCCACCCTCCTCTAAAACGTATTGTTTACCCTATTGTCTACTATTGTTCATTGTGTTTGTTGTCTTTCTCTTTTTTCTTTCTCATCCTTTGTTACAAGGCTTTCGTGGATAGGCCTGTCAATCAAAATTTCGGGCCTAAACGGGCTTTGCAAAAACGTTTTTTGTTCGGGCCGGGCTTCGGGCTTATACTTTCGGGTTCGGGCTCAGATTTCGGGCCCGCTTGCAACTCTGCTGTAGGTTATGTTGATAATCATTATAACTTTTGACAGACCAGGTAAGTTTTGGATAACTTTTAGCAGCAGGTGTCGAATAAACCAGCACGTTTGTCATTCTTCTTTAGAACACAAGTTCTATCAGGAGGCTCCTTGGTGCCGTATTTACGTCAAAGAAGGTTGAAATATGACCAAATGCAAAGTTAAAGATAGCAGAATAGAGCTATGTAAAAGTGACATACAAGGTGCTTTAAGCTGGCCACCCGAAATTACCACCTGGTTTAAACGATTCTCGGCTGTTATGTCTTATCAGTTTATTGATTGCGAATCAAATACTTTAATAGAAGCATCTCAAAACCCAGGTAATTATAACCATTGGTAAACGAATTTGCGTCACGAGAAGAATCAAACAAATATTTTGGCGGAATTTTCAGTGGTTGTTTCATCCAATACATCACGACGTGACAATGGGACAGTTGCTGGACGGATAAACTTTACTCACCCAACTTACACCACTACAGTGACAGGAACAACGCCACTTTACGACAACGTGTTGCGCTACAAAGGTATTGTGATAGTTTCATTAACATAGAATCGGGGGGGGGGTTTTACTCACCCAACTTACACCACTACAAGGACAGGAACAACGCCACTTTACGACGACGTGTTGCGCTACAAAGGTATTGTGATAGTTTCATTAACATAGAATCGCTATTCACTAAACGGTCTTGCAGGGAAATGTATAATCCTTATTTACATACTCGTGATATACTTCACTAGCGAAACAAGGAAGTCGCTATTACGAATTATAAACCATATTTCGCATTTGCTATATTCGTGTTTTCAGAACCAGCTGCCTAGTTATTGTATAACACACTCTGCGCACCTGTATAGCATGGAATCACTTGCAGTGAATAAAAAATAACTTGTTGACAGGTCAAACCACTGAGAAAACCTCCCTATTTTTATGGGTCGTCGTGATCCTTGCAGTTTTGCTTTTCTTTGGATGTTGTGTCATCATGGTTTTGCTTTTCAAAATCAGGTAAATATTTGACATGAAAAACACCGTCAAATGTAACGTTGCAAACCTGATCAAAATCCTAGTGCAGTAAAACCTTAAACAGAATCGACTGATAAGTATATTTTTAACAGAATACATATTTTACAAATAAGCTTGGTGCAGTATAAGATTTCATGCAATATAAGTTAGAGTTGTTGTACTGGATCTGGATGTAAGTTTATCAGTTTGATGTATTAAATTTATGTATTGCTCACACAGGAAATTGAAAACAACAAGAGTTCTTCCAACACGCTAACAGAAAACACTTCGGAACCGCAGTGTAGGGAAATTGTGGTCAACGAGCTTTACCATTCTACCAATCCATCATCTGAAAAGGAAGTTGTATACAATGCCTTTTACAAAACATAATGGCCTTTTACAATAACCTAAACCAACCATATGTTTGATTGTAGCATAATTCAATTCTACACAAGCATTTTGTGTGTTTTCGTCAATGTGTGAACTGTGTTGAGATTTACAATGACTGTATTCTTAACATAATTACGTCAAACGCTGTACACTTTAACTGAGAAACACGGTCTAAACGCGAAACTTTGGGTGTTTTGCAACTAAGTTGATCTTACGCACCAAATCGCTCAAATCACGTTTTAACACTGTGACGTATAAACGACAATAAATTTGCATTCATTAAGCTTCGGTGGAAAATGCCCCAGATTCCGCTGCAATACTTCAAGTGGTTATACTGATAAGTAGTTTGCATTTACTTGTGAGGGTTCAACAAGAAATAAATAAAAGTTATATCATCGCATTTTTTCTTTGTCATTCGAGTCAACAAGACCGTGAAAAATGTGTGAATAGAACTCTATACTACAATATAGTTTTACTAGTCGCCGTTTAGACATTCTCAGAAAATCGAGTGGTGAAAAAGGTATACGTTTGCATGTGAAAAAAGTATGTACACTATGGGGGGGGGGGTACTTCAAGTGGTTATACTGATAAGTAGTTTGCATTTACTCGTGAGGGTTCGGCAAGATAGAAATAAAAGTTATATCATCGCATTTTTCGGTTTGTCATTCGAGTCAACAAGACCGTGAAAAATGTGTGAATATAACTCTATACTGCAATATAGTTTTACTAGTCGCCGTTTAGACATTCTCAGAAAATCGGGTGGTGAAAAAGGTATACGTTTGCATGTGAAAAAAGTATGTACACTATACCACAAGATACTTATTCATACGCAGTAATTTACTTAAGCTAGTAATGTTTGACATTTTTTGTTTGACCTTATTTTTTAGTGCACAGCTAAACAATGTTATGTAAAACCGCTTTAAACACTATCCAGCATTTTGCTGCGACGATTTGCGTCATTGCAAGTGGTAAGTTATTATTTGCATAACATATCGTTGAATAGTTAAAACCTCTCTACTTTAAATTTGTATTTTAAGTTTCGTTCAGTCCCACGTCAGGTTATTGCATCCGACTTCCAACTTCAAACAGTTCCGGATATTTTTCACACGCTTCCGATTATTCAACAGTGCAATGCAATTGGGTTTTTGATTACAATCCATCCAACCGAACAAATCTTATGATGGTGTTTAAGGTTTTAACATCTACCAGTGTAGGATCGATTCTTAATCACTACAACTTCTATACACCCGATAACCCAGGTACGTCATTACCACCTGAAGTATCTTACAAAATAAATAAATAAATAAATAAATAAATATTTTCTCGTCTTAGGCATGAAGTGGTGGTTATCAGGTCCTTTCTGTCGTATTTATGTAAAGTCTGGTTCCAATTTGACAAACTGCAAACCTGGAGATACGAGACTAAACGTGTGTGAAAATGTCATACAAGAATCTGTGATGTGGCCTCCCATAATTAAAACCGATTTTATACAATATTCTGCTGTGATGTCATACCAGTTTATTGATTGTGAAGCAATAGAAAAACAAAAACAAATCAGCACAACGCCTAACCCAGGTACAATACTTATTTCAAATGCAAGATTCAAAGCATTATTGCAGAAAACTGTGATTTGTTGATTAATATAACTGTAGACCAGCGGTTCCCAAACTTTTTCATATTTTGGGGGGGGGGCTCTGCTGTGATGTCATACCAGTTTATTGATTGTGAAGCAATAGAAAAAGAAAAACAAATCAGCACAACGCCTAACCCAGGTACAATACTTATTTCATATGCAAGATTCAAAGCATTATTGCGGAAAACTGTGATTTGTTGATTAATATAACTGTAGACAAACCTGTTATTAATTTAGAAATAAAAAAATTGCGGCCTAGAGTGTGGTTTAATGATTTTGTAACAATGTAATTTAAACCATTGTTTTGTCCATTGATTAAAACATACTTCATTCCTCTTGAAGTCTCGGAGTCGAGCACATCTCAGTACGATAAGCAAACGAGTAGTGGTTTGCTAAACAACTCGATCCAGGCAACAACAATGTCAGGAAAAACGTCATCTCCCGTTGGCACAGCTTGCGCTTCAGGTATTGACACTCTGTTTAGTTTCAATCAAAACAATGCTTGTTTTTGCTAGTAAATTTCAGACTGAAAATTGCTGTGTTGATAAAGCAAATTACAAACACTTTGGTTCTTGCCATATTTTCCTTATATGTATACACTGCAAAACAGGTATTACAGTTATTAGGACGCGGTGGGGTGTATTTTTTCGAACCCAGAAAGCTCTTGGGGACAGATCCCGATCAAGTTTTTTATGTCTGTACATGGTTTAGGCGAGCCGGATCATTCGGCCAAGTTCCTGCCCAACACGATGCGCTGTTTTTTTCCTTCTTTTCACGGGCCCAGGACAATCTGCAACATGTCACGCCACACACAGGGACGACATCTAGCGTAATAATAAAATCAGACATTAAAGTTAATACTTGTCCGAAATACTGGCAATGACAAACATGTGTTTTAACCTAATTTTTACCAAGTTTTATACACCAACCACAAACTAACACAAACCTTACACTGATACCAGCTACTAATTATTGCAGGTCTTTCCACAACTGATACCATCATTATAGCATCAGCTGCTGGTGTTCTTGCAGTATTTTGTTTACTGCTCATCCTGCTGTTGTGGCAAAACTGCAAAAACAAAAGCAAAACAAGGTTAGCTATTTGTACGAGTTTAAATAAAAAGCTTTCTAAATTGCACATTTAAATCCCCAATGATTTGCAAAGTTTTAAACCTCAGTTTAAAACCACAAATATGTACAGAAACGGCTCCATGATTTCACTTTCGACGCAAAACGAACATCTACAAGGCCAACCACCTCCTAAACAAGCTTACACAAATTTTCCACCAGCACCGCCGGGGGGGGGGGAGTTTGTTTATTCTGTGACGGTGTTATCAGTGTTGATTAGTTTCATGTTTTGTAGATTCTGAGGACGTGAATGCAGTTTCAAAACCTAACGACGACGGTTATGTTGTTCCAATTCAACGCTCTGATCCAGTTTACGAAGATGTAAACGGAATTTATCGTAATTGAACTGTTTACTTCATCAAAAAGTTTTCTCACATTGGATATTCAAACACAATATTGCAATTTCTCAACCTCGCATTTCTAAAACTTTTTTTTCTTAGTTCCTAATTTTTCAAGCTCTGTTTAATAGAAGTTAAAATCGCATACAAAGGCATACTCCTACAAAAGACGATTTAGGTGAAAAAAATTTTTATCCGTGAGTTTGCACTTGTGTTTACTACCGTCATCTTACCTGAACTGTTTCTATGTTCAAAACCTGTTGTGACGACTTACGTTTATTACAGAAGTCAAATCACAATTCTTTTTGAAAAGACTTACAATAGGGAAAACTGGATGACATCAAAACCGTCTAATGTACCTGGTGCAAAATCTAACGCAGTGTATAATGATATCGTATTTTGTTTACAAGTAATGCAATCATTGTAACAACCGAAATACTTAAATGCGTTGAACAAACATCGAATTGTCAATCACGAAAGTTGCTGACTCAACGTCTAACAAATTATCTCCTGTTAGATTCTAGCAGCTAGAAGATTACAGTGCAGAACGAGCAGCAAAGTTTAAGTTTATCTCGCAAACAAGTCAATCTACTAAGGGCAAAATTTTTATGTAGAAAGAAAAGATATAATTTGTTAATCAAACATGCATACTCAGCTTTTTCAATTAGATCATTAACATGTTGTTCGAAACGTTGTTAACATAGGAAATCGCAAAGTACGAACACGTTAACAGCAAGCACTTTGGAACTGCAGAGTATAGGGAAAGTGTGGTCAACGGGTTTTTTCAGTCTACCAATCGATCATCTGAAAAGGAAGTTGTGTACAATGCCGTGTATGAAGCATCAGGTTTCAGTAACCTACGCAATCCATATGAACGAAGCATACTTAAATTATATAAGAGCATTTATCGTGGTACAATCTTCATTGTTTTAACTATTAATTCATTACCCATGCCAAGTTGTTTTATAAACATAATTATGTTTAACTTTAAGCTCTACACTTCAATGGGGGGGGGGAATTACCCATGCCAATTTGTTTTATAAACATAATTATGTTTAACTTTAAGCTCTACACTTCAATTGAGAAACCGGGCCTAAAAAGAAAACTTTTGTAATTAAGATGTTTTGCAACTAAGATGATGTTACGCACCGACTTGCTCAAATCACGTTTTAAAACTGTGACGTATGAACGGCAATAAATAATTTGCATTTACTGTGTATGGGTAAATAAAGCCTCACCATACTTTCAGTGGTTGTATTGCAAATTAGTTTACATTTACTTATGAGGGTTAGACAAACAACAGATTGACGATGAGCCTTTGTGATGTTGTGTTTCGTTTTGTTGTTTAAATTATTAAGGGAATTACTGCGTTATCACTTTTATTGTTTGGTCAGACGAAGTTAGTGCACAATAAGGCTTGACTTAATTATGTGTTGTTTCACTAAACATTCACACTTTTACATGTACTTTCTAGTACACAGATAAACAATGTTGTGTAAATTCAGCATGAACACAGCTCAACGTTTTGTTGCAATGATTAGTGTCATTACAAGTGGTAAGTTAAGTCAAGAATTTAGGGCATTTCGGGGCGATGTTTTATGTTTACTACTTTTCTTCTTTCTATTTGTAATTCAGTGTCGCTTGGCCTTGCATCAGGTTATTGCATCGAACTTCCAACTTCGAACAGTTCAGGAAATTTCGTCCACGCCTCTGATGTTCGAACAGAGCAATGCAACTGGATTTTTAATTACAATCCTCCCAACAGAACTAACCTTATGATGGTGTTTAAGGTTTTGCAATCGGGTACTGTTGGTCTGTTGCATCAGCAGTACGACTTCTATACACCAGATAATCCAGGTACGTGTAAACCAGTGGTTCTCAACCGCCTGTCCACTGATCTGTGCCGGTTTGCGTCAACTTTTCTGCCGGTCAGCCAAATATACTACAAATTTATATCTCAATTGAAAATGCAAGATGTTAAAGGCCATTTGTCCATTAATTAAAAAATATAACATCCATATTTAAGGTGATTTAGAATGTTCACGTTCAAAAATTTGCAGCATGTCGTACGTCACAAACAACTTGTCGTACGTCACAATGCTGTAAGGGTGGTGCCAAAAAGTTTAAAAGTGCAAAAGACACCAGCAAACTTCTCATTACATCTTTTAAGTTGCATATTGTTGTCGTAGTTACATTTTGGGGTGATTTTGACAGTCCACCGGTCCGCAAAATTTGTTTTGAAAGTTTACCGGTCCGCAAACTTTAAATGTTGAGAACCGCTGGTGTAAACCACTTCAGGAACCTTGTCGACATAAACACGTGATGAATATTTTCTTACCGTAGGCAGAAAGTGGTGGCTGAAAGGTCCATTCTGTCGTATTTATGCAAAATCTGGTTCCAGCTTGAAGAACTGCAAACCTGGAGATAAGAGACAAGACTTGTGTCGAAATGTTATACAAGATTCTGTGATGTGGCCTCCGATATTAAAAACCAGCTTTGCATCATATTCTGCTGTGATGTCATACCAGTTTATTGATTGTGAAGCAAACGTGACGGAGAACAGAACCAGCACGAAAATGACCATGGGTAAGAGATTTATTTCAACAGCATTAAGATTCGCCATACTTCGCACACATACAGGTGGCTTACACCTCGCATCTGCGCACCTTTTTATCATTCCACGTGACTCAAGTGTATATGAACAGGTGTAACTGATGTGGACCTACATATCACTGATAATGGCATGAGCACTTGCCAAAATATTTGAAAAATAAAGCATGTCGATTTTTAGAGCCGTTATTTCACCATTCACCATTAAGCATCAAGATTTGTTTGGTAGTTTCATATTTTATCCTCGTGCAAGGCCTGAATGAGTTATACTCACAATAGGTCCGCTGCCGAGCTGCCGGTTTATTGCAATCACTTTTTTCGAGCAAGAATTCCACCGGGTGGAGGCAATGCTGCTCTAGTTTCTTGTTCAGAGAAAACAAACTACCTTGATTGGATTAGAACCAACAACCTTGTGAACAAATAGCGGAACCACTTAGCCACCGTGATTTGCGTGATTATTATTGTGACTAAAACAAACCGTGAATTAATTGTGCAAAATTTTTCGTGAGAGGTTAATGATATGGACGTGGTCAGAAAGACTTACACAACATTTTTTCTCAATTTAATCCTGTTTAACATATTTTGTTTGTGCAGATATCTTGATACCAAACACATCCAACATCACCAACTCAGTGCAAACAGGAACAACGTCACTTCCTGGAAGCGCAGCTTGCGTCTCAGGTATTGACACTTTATTTTCGGACTTGACTCATTGTGATAGCTGCTGTGTTGATAAAGCAAGTTACAAACACTATTGGTTGCAACATTTTTCTGGAACGAACACCACGTAACCAAACAAATATTGAAATGACAAACTACCTAACGTCCCCAATGTTGCAGACCACAAACATGAGCTTTTACGTTGTATGTTACAAGCGAATCTAATAATTAAACTACAATTAACACAAATATTACACTATCATTACCACAGTAATTAATAATTTCAGGTCTTACTACAATTGACACCATCGTTGTAGCATCAGCTGCTGCTGTATTTGGGGTATTTTGTCTGCTGCTCATCATATTGTTGTGGCGAAACTGCAAAAACAAAAATAGATCCAGGTTTGTAGTCACACCGTTACCCAACTATTAAGCAAACAAAACCTCTCAGCATATGTGCAATATAGTGACTGGGACATGTGTAACATTTCATGCGCATTACAAGGTAGCGTCTACTAACGTAATCGTTTTATTCCGGTAAACACAGCTTTAAAACCATCAGTTTGTCCAGAAACAACTCAATAATCTCACTTTCAACACAAAACGATCATCTACAAGAGCAACATATTCCAGAACCAGCTCCGTTGAAACACGGTAAAGCAATGTTTATTATGTGACGGTGTCAAAAGTGATGGTGAGTTTTATGATTTGTAGATTTTGTTGATGTGGATGTTGCTTCAAAACCTAACGACGACCACGGATATCTTGTTCCAATCAAACAATCTGTTCCACTTTACGAAGATTTAAATGGATTGTCTCGTACTTAATCGGTCCCAAAGTTCAGCACATTGCAATGCCGAGTTTGAACATCAAAATTTCTCCAGCTCGTATTTTACGCTTGAATTTGTTCTTTTTAAGTTCTGCTTTATAAAGCTTACGTAATAATTAAAAAAATACACTTGCTGTTACAACTTAGTATATTTACACAAAAATATTAATTTAGTTGACTTTCCTCTTTGTGTTTAAGATTGTCAAAATCACAATTTCAAATGAAAAAAAGATAAAACCAAACAAATTTATGTATCTGCCCCCAAAACATTTTTATTATGTGTAATATGAAACAATTTTTATTGTTACCGAGTTGCCATTGTTATTTAGACCAAAAATGTTGAATGCGCTTTAAATTCTTTAAATTCAATGTTGTTGACTTTTAGTGATATTGATGGTTGCTGACTGATGGTCGTATGCCTTCCATCGACGTCAGGTACACTTCAAGCATGTCACTCGATAAGTCATGTTTTGGTTAACTTGCTGATTTTAGAAACTGTTTAACAATGACAATTTGATAGTGACAATGCTAATACAACTTGTCTTGACTTGCCATAAACCAGTAATTGTTATGCTTTTCAGGCAAATGCTTCAATCTACTCAAATCAAGGTTTAGGAAAGGTGTTTTTATACACTTATTATTTTCGATGCGCAATAAGTTATGCTGGTTTGGTGCACAGCAAGGCCAAATGAGTATCACCTATTAAAATGCGTAGGAAGTGCTATGATGCTCAATATTGTTTGAAAACAAATCAGTATGATGAGTGTTTGGCAAGTTGCCTACAACGTCAGGGTCTTAGGAGGTTCTCAATAGTACAGCTAACAGATGCATTAGGCGTATGTAAAGTTTATTGATTGTAAATTAGCTCTGAAATTTAATTTTCAAAGGTTATGTTGTTCAACATGTTAAGCTTAAGATTTCCAAACTGGGAACAGCACCTTGTGAAAGTGATTTCAATTGTAGCAACTGGTAAGTTGAAAGTAAGATGTTGTACATTGTGACGTTTGTTTAGTAATCCAAAACTTTCATATTTTTCTTCAGCTTTGCTGCAAGTTATTGCACTCAACTTCCCACGTCAAACAGTTCCGGTTACATGGGTTATGTAGCTGGTTGGCGGGGAGAGGATTGCAAGTGGATTTTTGATTCCGATTTGCCCAACCGAACTAATCTTATGATGGTGTTCAGGGTTTTAAATTCCGACAGCACTGGATGGTCATACGACTTTTACACACCAGATAATCCAGGTATATTTCGAAGGGTTTAGATTAATTCTCTGGCCAAAACAAAACAGAAAATGTGTTGTTTTCCATCGTAGGCATAAAGTGGTGGCAATCGGGTCCTTTCTGTCGTATGTAAGTAAAGTCTGGTTCCAATCTGACGAACTGCAAAGCTGGAGATACGAAACAGGGGGGGGGGATGGATTTTTGATTACGATTTGCCCAACCGAATTAATCTTATGATGGTGTTCAGGGTTTTAAATTCCGACAGCTCTGGATGGTCATACGACTTTTATACACCAGATAATCCAGGTATATTTCGAAGGGTTTAGATTAATTCTCTGGCCAAAACAAAATAGAAAATGTGTTGTTTTCCATCGTAGGCATAACGTGGTGGCAATCGGGTCCTTTCTGTCGTATGTACGAAAGTCTGGTTCCAATCTGACGAACTGCAAAGCTGGAGATACGAAACAAGACTTATGTAGACATGTCATACAAAAGTCTAAAAACTGGCCTCCCATGCTGAAAACAGGCTTTGCATTATATTCTGCCGTGATGTCATACCAGTTTATTGACTGTGAAGCAAATACGACGAAGAACAGAACATTGATGGTCCCTAACATAGGTAAAACAAAATTTTCTGGTCGTGAGTTGGGTTGTTTCATAGATAAGGTCGCCGGTGTGGGTTGTGTTTGTATTGATTTTATTTCAATTCTGTGTACGCCACCGGTTTTCACTCGCTTTCATGCAAAAGAACCGCGCACGCGTTAGACTTAGTTCACGTATAATTACAATCTAAACATGTCAAACTTATTTCGGTTGAAATAAATCGTAAGCTCAACTTCAGTTTCGCCTCAAACAAATTATTGGGTAGGTTGAGTGTTGATTGTACTCGTATAATTGATACCGAAATGTTTGCAGCGGTCGAAGTGTCAAACATGTCTAATCCCGACAATATGACGTTTGGAGAGCAAAACTCCACACATTACACAGCACAGGGTACAACAACACCAGAAACGACGTTGATTTCCGCTACACCTTCTGACTCCAGAGGTAAGATATAAACGTTTACTGTATAAAAGTACCAGCATATACATGGTGACATTTAGAATTCCAGTCATTTAGTGTTTGGAATATGTACCGTTTAAATTCTATGTTTGTTTACGCAGGGAAAAGACAACAGCTCCTCCAAAAGTTCAACAGTAAACTCTTCTGAGGGGGGGGGGTAGAATCCCATTTAGTGTTTGGAATACGTACCGTTTAAATTCTATGTTTGTTGGGAAAAGACAACAGCTCCTCCAAAAGTTCAACAGTAAACTCTTCTGAACCCCAGGCCAAAGAAGTAGTGGACAATGTACTTTACACCGTTACTAATTAGTTTTTTTTTTTCGAGAAATTTCGTAATACATCCAAATGCTTTA
The DNA here is from genome assembly GCA_003260075.1 of Phallusia mammillata. Lineage (NCBI taxonomy): Eukaryota > Metazoa > Chordata > Ascidiacea > Phlebobranchia > Ascidiidae > Phallusia > Phallusia mammillata. Next base: position 108,119 of record QLIY01000477.1, read on the forward strand.
TAATTTTTTTCAATATATTTAATATGTTTGAAAATAATAAACTGCCAATTACTTACATTGTTTTACTTCATTGGGTGAAAGTGCAATTACGGAGACACCTTTCACCATTTCAAATTTAACAACTTCTGATTATCTAATAATAGCTTCAACGACAGTTAGAACTTTATTTTATAAATGAATTTTCCTGTTTTGCCATAATGATATGATGAGCAGTGGACAAAATATGGCAAGCACAGTAGTAGCTATTAATATAACTATGCTATCAGTCGTAGAAAAACTGAAACGAAAAAATGTGCAGGATAATATGTTGGATTGTAGCACGATGAATTTCCAATTTACAAGCACGCCTAACTTATTTCACGTTATTTATAGCCCATATACTCGTCATTTTGTCTATGACAGGGTAATCAAAACATTAAAACAAGCCTATACATTCGATATGCTTTTCAATAAAACAAAACAAAAATTTACTACATCTCTCTGGTACATAACCAGCAACACGCATTTTATAACCTGACCTGAGTGGGAAGTTGAAGGCATGGACGACACAAAAACGAAGGAAATAACATTGCCGAAAAAAATAGAACAGTGATTTGGCACGAATCGTTGTACTTAGTGCTTGCGAAGCAATGTTATTATGAGCAGGTAAGAAAATATGACAAGCACAACAGCAGCTGTTATGGTCTCAGTCGTAGAAAAACCTGAAGGGTTTTGCAATGTTATATAAATAATTTCGCCGATTTAAAGATAATCTAAGTTCTAAGCAAGAAATGAATACGGGGGGGGGGCGTAAAATGGAGCAAGGAAATGGACAATGTATTTTAAACAGTTACTAAATCTTTTTTTTTATATATATCGTAATGGGATGCTTTATAAAACATTTAGATGGTAATGTTTAAAAAAAACTCTCATTGAATTGCATTGTTTTTACTTCGTTGGATTGTTCTAAAACTGCAATAAGATAACTTTAACGGAGTGGCTGAAATACATCGTCGTTAAAAAAGCGTGATTAAAGGTTGTTGTTGTTTTAGGTGTTAAATCACTGTTGTCGATGTTTGCAAGTTCAGCAAAAAAGCATACAAAAAAACAATCATCAAGTAATCTGAATAATAACCTTATCGTAGTTGTCTCAAAAGTACAGGTATTGTTAATGACTTGTTGTCCTTCCGTTCAAACATTCTAATAACGTTATATTTTAGTCTGAAATAGATTAGATTAAGAAGCTAGTGATGACAATACATTATAGCAGGGCTTGAGCATCTGCATTGAAAACGTGTCTTAATGCTGTCAAAATGTATGGTGTAATTTACTGCTGTAAAAATGTCTCGTGTCAATTACTGCTTTTTCTGTTCGGATTTATCGGTAAGTCAAGAAAAACTGGTTGTATAACGGAAATTGACAATTTAATAAATTTTTTCAGCCTATGCAGCCGCCATTTGTGTACCGTTCGCCACTGCTGGTGACTCTGGGTATTTGGTTCACGCATCACACAGTGGTGGTTCTGTTGGAGAATGCAAATGGCGATTGGATGATGCCTATTTGGGCAGCAGTTCAAACCGCATCATGGTTTTCAAAGTTCTGAAAGGAAACATATTTTCTTCAGATTCTGTGTTCAACTTTTGGCTGCCTGACAATCCAGGTAAGCCAGCAATGCTTGTATCTATAACCTCTAAAATTTTATAGTAACCTGAAGCTTTCTGTACACTTAGATCAGTTTTCGTTTTTTGTTTTGCAATGTTATATAAATGATTTCGCCGATTTAAAGATAATCTAAGTTCTAAGCAAGAAATGAATACCACATGTGTTTTACTTTGCCAGGAAAAGCCTATTCTCGATCTGATAGTCCGTGGTGTCGTGTCTACATGAAATCCGGTTCTGATGCAAAACTGTGCAGAAGTGTACTTCGGACAAAACATTTGTGCAACAGTGGCATGAAAACATTAACAACTTGGCCACAACCAATCACAACTGGTTTTCGAAGATTTTCTGCTTTGATGTCATATCAATTTGATGACTGCAAAGCTGATGCACCGACCCAAGCAACTCCAAATTCAGGTAGACGGTCCAATAAAAAAAAACACTAGACAGATCTAAATACGTACCTTGATTTTCATTCATTGGTTTTGAACAATGCTGGTTTTAATCAAAAAAGATAATACCGGTTGCATCAAACATCTCGGTAGGGCGTTTGTTCAAATTTTCAAGTATTTAGCACTACCTAGTCAAGCAGTGGTCATGTGTCAACTACAGTTTCCATCAAGTTTAGGTTATAAAGCTTTAAGTTCCAAACAAACTTTCTTCATATCATAGTTGAGAATGCTGCCGACACCCCCCACACAAAAAAACTGACATTAGATAAAATCTGCATTTGCAGTGCGTTCGAGCAAAATCTTGACAAAAATTTCAACAACAACAACAAGACCTAAAACAACAACAGCACCACCACCACCACCAACAACAACAGCAATAACGCCTGGAGATATAATTGGAACGGCGGGTGAAAAAATTAATCAAAGTGTGAAGAACACAACATGTGATGTGGTACCACAAGGTACATATTAAAAGCCGACTCTTTTTTATGCTCATGTATGTTATTTTATAAATTGATATAATACTATAGTATGCAGATTTTATTTCTGGAACAATAACTATTATCTCAATTAACTTTCAAATGAAACGCTAATTTGCATGCTATGATTCAAATGAACTAAATATATACAATATTTGCTGAGTTCATAAGTTAGGTTTCGTATTTAAAGTGTTCTAGGAAGAAAGTTTGTTTTTAAAACCCACCTTTTATATTGATTTTGTAGTATTTCCATCAACTGGAGCTATATTTGTAGTAACAGCGACTATTGTTCTGGCGATATTCTGCGTATTGCTCACAATGTCTTTGCTACAAAATCGGCGCCATAATAGATGGTTAAGGTTAGTCAGTGATTTAAAAAACTAAAGGTTTTGAAAGTATTTTCTCTTCACTTGTTTTCGGATTGTTTTCTGTCGATGTTTACAAAAACAAGTTTGCGAAAACATATCCGCTAAATCAGTGTCAAGTTTTGTGTTTAGAAACGCTGCATTTGCCCAGTTCTCAACACTAAACAGTGTACAACCAAATCATCAGCCTAATTCTTCTGCTGCCTTACAATACGGTGAGAATGTTAGCTACTTTGAGCATTTTTTTTTATTATGCGCAGTGGGGTATTTCGGCTTATACAAGACGGGAAGGCAAAATGTGATGGCCCTAGGCAAATTTTTGATTTTGGCTTTGCCTCAAATAAAATAACAAAAATAGACAAAGCAGAGAGTCGTTACAAAAAGTACAAAAAATGACCTTATTTTATTTACAACGCAAAGTTGGAAATTGGTCTTGTCACAACACAAAGTTGCAATGAAAATTGGTCTTGTCATGTGATGTCTATTTAAAGGCTATTTAAAAAGAAGTTCGTTTGCAGATTACGTCAACATTGAAGTTGTACCTCGGGCCGACTATTCAGATCATCAAGTTTCAATCCCACAACCTGCTGCTGACTATGTGGAGTTTGATGAAACCCATTAAGGCTCAAAAGCAGCTCAATATTTGTTGATAATTTAAGTGTATTTTTATCGTTTTATTTTCAGATATATATTTAATTACACTTTTTCGTTTATTTTGAAATGCATAAATTTCCTTGTGACAAACTAAAACCTTTAAATAAAACACGTAATTTACAGTTGGGAAATATAAAACAAAAACTTGGGAAAATGTTCTCTTTGCAAACTTTAGCAATTTCGTTTAGCGCTACTACGACCTACGTATCAAATAAATGTGTACGTTTCATAATCAATATATTGTATACACACATACTAAAAATATTTGCTTTTCTTACATATGAATATAGCCACTTGACTCTTCGATCACTTTGTATATTGTTCATTGCTTTGTACAGCCCACCAAACATTACGAATATCTATTTGTATTTTGTAGTTGCAAACGTTAAACTGGTTTCTGGTTTTAATCCTAAAGTTAAACTGGTTTTAATACAAATATTTTGGAGCATATATTTTGCTGACGCATGTAAAAGTTTTTGAGTGTGATATGTTGTGTTTTAAAGCAGCCCAACAATGGGCATGGGATGCAAAACCAGTTTGAGCGTTTAAATAAAAGAGAACAGGATGGCCAATCTACGTCAGATGGTGACGTGCGTTACAATTACAAACACTACAAATCCTAACAACAACAGCAAAAAAATGAATGTTATTAATCCAAGAATAAGTCAGATATCCGATGGTAATACAATAATGCCATTTTTGTACAGAAGAGACTTACCACTTAATGATAATGCGTAAAGTAGTTTGGCCACTGAAATCCACATTACAAAAAATGTTGTAAAAATTGTCTAGAAAAAATTGTTACCAAAGAAGTTTACCCCTATGAAATGTGCCTTAAAAGTGATCTTTTTTAAACAGAACTTATTGTATGTTCATCTGCTAAAGCAATCCTACATATCATCGTTTCATGTACATGCACTTAAAACATACCAACATACACTGGCACTTTGCCAGTTATTTATACACGTATATTTTGGTCACATTTTACTCGGCGTTTGCGTTTTCATTAGTGGGGGGGGGGGGGGGGGGGGGGGGGGGGGGGGGGGGGGGGGGGGGGGGCATTTTACTCGGCGTTTGCGTTTTCATTAGTGCATTAAACAGTTTACCGACATATGTTAGCATACAATTCCAGTGACAATCTAACATTATACTCCTATATACAATATAGAATCAAGCACAATTTACGGATACCTTACTGAATGATTTGTAATGTTGCGTCCATGTACATGACAGATTTGAACACATTTTTAGTTTCCGAATACTTTACAGCAGTGGTTCTCAAACTGTGCGTCGCGACGCCCTGGTGCGTCGTATCAATTTTCCAAGGGCGTCGCAGAATATTTCCGTTTCGTAACTGAACTCAGTTTATCTCATAAAAATGAGGTTTCAGTGCGGTTAACGGGGGGGGGGGGATTTGAGTGCGGATTGACGTAAATTTACCTCAAAAGTTTTGGATCAAAAACGCGGCTGTCCGTTAATGTACGTCGAGACCAAACAGTACAAGCAGCAAGTGCGTGATAGGCGCGCGTCTGGGGCGACGCTTGTCGGGCATTAAACTTGATCATGTGAACGGAGTCATAACAATGTAACAAAGGCGACTTTTCTAAGTGATTATTGTGCATGAGTTTTAGCAGTAAATTTTTGTGCATCAGTCATATTGTGCGTAAGTTAAAACATTGCTTTCATTGTAATTCGTTATTGATGCTGTTGAGACCTTGCAGCAGACAAGACAATGCAATTGTGCGTAATAATTGAAACAATTAACAAAAGCCCGCACGTGATTGCCGGGTGCACTGACAGTGTTGAGTGCAGTTTTATAACTTTGTCGAAAAACAATTATGCTAAAATCGTTCTCTAAGTGCTGTTTAATAGATCTAAATTAACTGTTTATTGATAAGTTTCCTCATTACCTGTTATTTGCTGGTGCGTCACAAGTCCAGAAAACTTTTCCAGAGGCGTCGCAACAACAAAAAGTTTGAGAACCACTGCTTTACAGTGATATAAATACATTTTGCGGGCGTATTCCCCGAAAGCTTACTTCGTGAAAAGTTATTTTGAACTGCACACAACAACTTTATAAAAGGAAGCAGATTTGCATTAGTGATTACGGATTTAGCCTCAGCGCCACTAAATACAGGGAAAGAAGCATATAAACAACTGTTTTTTCATGAAAAAGCCATTACTTATAGCGGCATTAATACATAAGCGGCTAGTTGACATTAAAGCGATGAATCAAAATGTTCTTTTAGAGGAAAAAAGTCCAAAACTAGATGAATTGTACATGACTGGCAACAAATGACACACAAGCATTCAATGTCAAACACATTAGCAAGATATATAAAAATACATGTGCCCTATACTCCATAATTTCTGAAACGTTTAATTCATATTTTAAATTTTAAACAGGTTTCGTGCAGTTACTAAGAAAGTATAACCCAAACGTATATGGGTCCACTACCTATATTTTTGACGTAAATTATGGAAAAATAATTATTGTCTGATTCCGATTGCAATAGTTGTTTACAACCTACAACTATTCATTCTGCATAATCGTTTTTAGTGTTGAGAAAGAGTTTAGGTGGACATTCATTACTGCAGAAATCGTTTAGTCGCAAAAAACACATTAAATACATAAAGTAGGCTAAAGTAACTTTATACGTTAACTGCAGGACGGCTGTACAAATCGTTGTAAACAGTTTTTCGCTCCGTCGAGGGTCCAGTGAGTGGGTTAGATGCGTTTCCTGGAGTTTGTTGGTTAGGGGGAATGAATAAAGTATCGGTCGCTGCATGAAATGGAAACGGGTGTCCTATGCTTTTTCTTTCCTTTCTACATAATTAGAGTAATAAAAGACTTCAGTGCTTAGAAAAATCTTATTCTAACTCAATATACATATACTTGTGAATGTATATAGTCTGCAGTAAAGAAAAAAATGCGAGATAATAATTGACATAATTTCATACCTTTAAGTTAATTTTATTTATTGTAGTTATTCAGCCAAAAACTTACTTAAATTTCCAAAACATGAACATTAATCCTGAGCATGCAAGTGTGAGCAGAACAGTTAGAATTACCAGCAAGCACAGTAGGACAGTTGCGTTTGAAGGTGCACTTGGATCTGTGAAATAAAATGATGCATTATTGTCGAGCATAATCAGCCAATGACACCAGTTCTGTACCAAACGTTTGTCGCCATGATTCGGTTAAATGAACGCATTTGAGTGGAATCGCTAACTTAAACAAGGCCCAATGAGGACAGATGATTGCTACAGTTTTAGGGGGTCGGGGTATTCGTGTCGAGTTTGGTTAAGGATTAACTTGAATTACAAGTTTTCCGAGTGTGATTTTAATATTGCGACAACTTCATAAATTTTCGGACAGACCAAGGGGTTCACTTTACTTTTACTTCAGGTTCGATCACCAATTATACGAATCACCTAATTTGGTTGCTTCACTATGTTATTTGACTGGCACCAGCCTTAACTTACCTTCTGCAAATTTTTCACATGACAAACTGGTGTATTTAAAATCAGGTGTGGTTTCAGTAGTTGGTGTTTTACTGGTTGATGTTGGTGAAAAAACGCTTTTGCAACGGACTGGAATTTTGGTGGTCCCTGGAATCGCTGTGCTTGCTACCACAGATGTTGAAATATATTTAGCAGTATGAAAGCAAAATAGTTAGAATCCAAATATTTTGTTTCAGATAAACAAGTTGTAATGCAAACCTATTTGAGAACGGTATACACAAAGCATAAATTCTTGTTTCAACAATAACATAGATTACTTTCGCAAAACATCAAATATCATTTTTAAGAAAATTCATGGTCACCTTGAGTTCGAGTTGTACTGCTGATGGCTTGGGTGTCGCAATCAAATATTTGGTATGACATCACAGCCAATGAATGATAAAACACAGTTGTTAAATTCGGTGGCCAACTTGACAGAGTTTTAATTCCTTCTCTACATAAGTTACTTTTGGTGAGAACATCTTTGCATAATTCTTTGTTGGAGCCTGTTTTCATGTAGACGCGACACCAAGGACTGTTTGGCGCCGAATACTTTGCTTCTATTACAACAAAAACGTAGTTTATTTTCACAACGGCAAAAACAAAACAACTTACCTGGTTGACCAGGCAACCAAAAATTGAACTGTGATTTTAAGTCGAAAACGACGTTTTCCAAAACTTTGAAAACCAGCAAGCGATTTGAACTGTTGTTGAGTTGAGTGTCATTTAGCTGCCAGACACAAGTGCTCACTGTATTTTTGCCATATCCGGTGCTGTGCACCAGAATGCCTGAACTATCGGAATTAGGAAAAGGAATGCATAAGCTTGCTGCCAGTGAAAACAAACCTAAACAAAACTGGCTGAGATGCATTTTTTATGTCTTTCATATTATAATTATATCAAAATGATATTAATGTAATTAACTTATCATCTGCCTTTACTTACCGGCAATTGCTGTTAACAAAAGCAGTTTTAATGCCGACATTTTTCACAGTACTTCCTGTAAAACTTATGCTCTTAATATCAAGTCGCACACAGTTGATGAGCTTAAACGAGATATATCGCAGGATTTAGCCGCCACATTCTGCTATTGGTTCGTAAGTTGAGTTAGCGTGTCATCCATAATTTATTTGCATAAAGGAGGAAGGACAGTAAGGAAAGATATTTCTAATTAAGCTACTCTTTGAATGACCTCCCCCGCTTTAAAGTATGAGTTTTGCTGTTGCAATCCAGTTTAATTTGTTTTTATCCATTTATTTACATTTTGGCATTAGTTAAGCAACAGGGCAATTCCACTAGGATGAAACTCCGATTAGATTAATTAAGCAACTATGAAACCGTATTTTATTTGGTTCCGAAATGCTTTATTGACTCTTTACACGTACAAATTATGTTGTAAAAAATACGCATCGTTAACGGTAACAAAATAATTTAAACTCAAACGAAATGGCACATGTTAAAAAAACACGAAATGACACATGTTATGTTTTCAAAAATATACAAATACAATGACATTTTACGTTACGCAATGTGGAAATAAGAATCCAATTCTTGTGGTGCATAAAAAGAACTGTTGTATGCAAACCAAAATAAAATAGCTCTAAAACTGTTTTACATATGTCTGTTGCAACAAATTATCTGTTTTGCAACAATTTTGAAAGCAATTGATATTTGATGACTATTCTGGAGGTGGTTCATCGTAAACGTGGTTTTTAGGAACTTGTCCTTGCATTGTAACGTAATAATCGTTATGGTCGTTTTGTGATGGAATTTCCGGTTCGACTCTTCCTGTGAAATGAATCAGATGAAAAAATGGTAAAATACTGTAGTGTTTGCAACATTTTTATGCCTGTAGAATTTAATAATAACATCAAAAAAGCTTGCAACATGGAAGCGCACATTTTGCCATAAAAAGCCCATGTTTCGTGGGACGCTTGCCGTACTCTCCATGAACCGCGCTACTACGGTCAAAAAGCTCTACCTTATTATTTTAAGGGATCATTACTTATTTGTACCATGATTTGATGAAAAAGACACGTAATATAAAGATTGGCGTAACCAGCGATTCATGTCCTCAATAACGGTGTTGCAAAACAAATTTTCTCATTAACAAAGAGTTAAATTTTACCCATTGGCTTAGGTGCGCCACAAAACGTAAATCACAACTGACATAGGAGTCATGGATTAGGAATGAACCTCACCTTGTTGTAAGGCAGAAGGATAAGGCACGTAAGCAGCAGAGAAAATAGACTGATGACTTTGTCGTACACTGTTTCTTTTCGACAGCTGGACCATTGGTGTGTTTCTGAACACAAAATGTAAAGCCAAAGCAACAAACTTTCAAACCATTCAGTGAATTGTTCTAAGTAATAAACGAGATTTAAACGACATTAATAACAAACCTTACTCTTCGGGTCTGACGCCGATTTTGAAGCAAAGATACGATAAGCAGTATGCAGAATATGGTCAGCAAAATAGTCGCTGTTACAACAACTATTATTTCAGTCAATGAAAAGACTGAAAATAAAAATTCGGCATTAAAATACATTATTTTCGTTCTGCACACCAAAATATAGTTTTGGACACCAAAATATAAAATATAGTTAAAAGAGAAAAGTTAACATAAAACTCAGTTATTCAAATACTTTATATATTTTTTTCATTCGAGTCTTAGCACATACTACTTTGCGCATCAGTAGAAGTTCATAGTGATGCTAGAGCTAACATGTCTATGAACTTCTAATGATGCGCAAAGATTATAATCAAAGCACACATGTAGCACCAAAGGAAGTGATGACGGCTAAACTTTTTGGCAACATTTTAGATGTAGTTTTCTTCACACTTTAGGTGATTTTACTTTCTTACAAGATTGACAGATTGTAACGACAGAGTTATGGTGATATTTTTGTAAGGCCCTCGAATCTATTTACACTCTACCTGTTGTTGCTGGTGCAGTTGTCTGTTTCGCTTTCGCTGCGGTAAAAACCAAAGGTGTTTTAGTCGTTTCGTCGGTTTCATTTTTTGTCAACCCATTTTCCAAACACACTACAATTCCAGATATAAGTTACTGTCAGTTATTTTGTAATGGGATGAAAATTTCATACCAATAACAGTAATAAAACTTGCAAAGGCTTGCACAAGTATTTTACGTAGCACATGTGGTAACATTTAGTTCTGCATTGCATTGTTTTTCAATTTTGTGGAACCGTCAAAATTTGAAATGACGTGTCGTAACTTACTTTCTTTGAATTGTCCGCATGACAAACTGGTGCATTCAGAATAGGATGTGATTTTACTCGATGGTGTTTTACTGCTAGATGTTGGTGATAAAACGTTTTTGGAACGGAGTGGAAATTTTGTGGTCGCCAGGATCGCTGTGCCTGCCGCCACGGATGTGGAAATATATTTAGTAGTATGAAAGCAAAATAAATAGAATCCCAATATTTTGTTTCAGATAAACAAGCTTTTAATGCTAGCCTATTTGAGAAGGGTTGACAAAATCATGGATTTTACTTGTTTCAACAATAACATTGATAACTGTTGCAAAACATTGAATATAATTTTTGTCACCTTGAGTTTGAGTTGCAGTGTTGCTGGTTGGGGTGTCACAATTAAATATTTGGTATGACATCACAGCCAATGAATGATAAAACACAGTTGTTAAATTCGGTGGCCAACTTGACAGAGTTTTAATTCCTTCTCTACATAAGTTACTTTTGGTGAGAACATCTTTGCATAATTCTTTGTTGGAGCCTGTTTTCATGTAGACGCGACACCAATGACTGTTTGGCGCCGAATACTTTGCTTCTATTACAACAAAAACGTAGTTTATTTTCACAACCTAAAAACAAAACAACTTACCTGGTTGACCAGGCAACCAAAAATTGAACTGTGATTTTAAGTCGAAAACGACGTTTTCCAAAACTTTGAAAACCAGCAAGCGGTTTGAACTGTTGTTGAGTTGAGTGTCATTTAGCTGCCAGACACAAGTGCTCACTGTATTTTTGCCATATCCGGTGCTGTGCACCAGAATGCCTGAACTATCGGAATTAGGAAAAGGAATGCATAAGCTTGCTGCCAGTGAAAACAAACCTAAACAAAACTGGCTGAGATGCATTTTTTATGTCTTTCATATTATAATTATATCAAAATGCTATTCATGTAATTAACTTATCATCTGCCTTTACTTACCAGCAATTGCTGTTAACAAAAGCAGTTTTAATGCCGACATTTTTCACAGTAATTCCTGTAAAACTTATGCTCTTAATATCAAGTCGCACACAGTTGATGAGCTTAAACGAGATATATCGCAGGATTTAGCCGCCACATTCTGCTATTGGTTCGTAAGTTGAGTTAGCGTGTCATCCATAATTTATTTGCATAAAGGAGGAAGGACAGTAAGTCAAGATATTTCTAACTAAGCTACTCTTGAATGGCCTTCTCCGCTTTAAAGTATGAGTTTTGCTGTTGCAATCCAGTTTAATTTTTTTTAATCTATTTATTTACATTTTGGCATTAGTTAAGCAACAGGGCAATTCCACTAGGATGAAACTCCGATTAGACTAATTAAGGAACTGTGAACGTTATTTTATTTGGTTCCGAAATGCTTTATTGACTCTTTACACGTACAAATTATGTTGTAAAAAATACGCATCGTTAACGGTAACAAAATAATTTAAACTCAAACGAAATGGCACATGTTAAAAAAACACGAAATGACACATGTTATGTTTTCAAAAATATACAAATACAATGACATTTTACGTTACGCAATGTGGAAATAAGAATCCAATTCTTGTGGTGCATAAAAAGAACTGTTGCATGCAAACCAAAATAAAACAGCTCTAAAACTGTTTTACATATGTTTCTTGCAACAAATTATATGTTTTGTAACATTTTTGAAAGCAATTGATATTTGATGACTATTCTGGAGGTGGTTCATCGTAAACGTGGTTTTTAGGAACTTGTCCTTGCATTGTAACATAACAATCGTTATGGTCGTTTTGTGATGGAATTTCCGGTTCGACTCTTCCTGTGAAATGAATCAGATGAAAAAATGGTAAAATACTGTAGTGTTTGCAACATTTTTATGCCTGTAGAATTTAATAATAACATCAAAAAAGGTTGCAACATGGAAGCGCACATTTTGCCATAAAAAGCCCATGTTTCGTGGGACACTTGCCGTACTCTCTATGAACCGCGTTACTACTCAAAAAGCTCTACCTTATTATCCTAAGAAATCATTACTATATTTGTACCATGATTTGTTGAAAAAAAACGTAATATAAAGATTGGCGTAACCAGCGATTCATGTCCTCAATAACGGCGTTTCAAAACAAATTTTCTCATTAACAAAGAGTTAAATTTTACCCATTGGCTTAGGTGCGCCACAAAATGTAAATCACAACTGACATAGGGGTCCTGAAGTAGGAATGAACCTCACCTTGTTGTAAGGCAGAAGGATAAGGCACGTAAGCAGCAGAGAAAATAGACTGATGACTTTGTCGTACACTGTTTCTTTTCGACAGCTGGACCATTGGTGTGTTTCTGAACACAAAATTTAAAGCCAAAGCAACAAACTTTCAAACCATTCAGTAAATTGTTGTAAGTAATAAACGAGATTTAAACGACATTAATAACAAACCTCAATATTCGGTAATGACGCCGTTTTTGCAGGAATAACATGATGGCAAAGATACGATAAGCAGTATGCAGAATATGGTCAGCAAAATAGTCGCTGTTACAACAACTATTATTTCAGTCAATGAAAAGACTGAAAATAAAAATTCGGCATTAAAATACATTATTTTCGTTCTGCACACCAAAATATAGTTTTGGACACCAAAATATAAAATATAGTTAAAAGAGAAAAGTTAACATAAAACTCAGTTATTCAAATACTTTATATATTTTTTTCATTCGAGTCTTAGCACATACTACTTTGCGCATCAGTAGAAGTTCATAGTGATGCTAGAGCTAACATGTCTATGAACTTCTAATGATGCGCAAAGATTATAATCAAAGCACACATGTAGCACCAAAGGAAGTGATGACGGCTAAACTTTTTGGCAACATTTTAGATGTAGTTTTCTTCACACTTTAGGTGATTTTACTTTCTTACAAGATTGACAGATTGTAACGACAGAGTTATGGTGATATTTTTGTAAGGCCCTCGAATCTATTTACACTCTACCTGTTGTTGCTGGTGCAGTTGTCTGTTTCGCTTTCGCTGCGGTAAAAACCAAAGGTGTTTTAGTCGTTTCGTCGGTTTCATTTTTTGTCAACCCATTTTCCAGACACACTACAATTACAGATATAAGTTACTGTCAGTTATTTTGTAATGGGATGAAAATTTCATACCAATAACAGTAATAAAACTTGCAAAGGCTTGCACAAGTATTTTACGTAGCACATGTGGTAACATTTAGTTCTGCATTGCATTGTTTTTCAATTTTGTGGAACCGTCAAAATTTGAAATGACGTGTCGTAACTTACTTTCTTTGAATTGTCCGCATGACAAACTGGTGCATTCAGAATAGGATGTGATTTTACTCGATGGTGTTTTACTGCTAGATGTTGGTGATAAAACGTTTTTGGAACGGAGTGGAAATTTTGTGGTCGCCAGGATCGCTGTGCCTGCCGCCACGGATGTGGAAATATATTTAGTAGTATGAAAGCAAAATAAATAGAATCCCAATATTTTGTTTCAGATAAACAAGCTTTTAATGCTAACCTATTTGAGAAGGGTTGACAAAATCATGGATTTTACTTGTTTCAACAATAACATTGATAACTGTTGCAAAACATTGAATATAATTTTTGTCACCTTGAGTTTGAGTTGCAGTGTTGCTGGTTGGGGTGTCACAATTAAATATTTGGTATGACATCACAGCCAATGAATGATAAAACACAGTTGT
>QLIY01000478.1:0-15631 GCA_003260075.1 Phallusia mammillata
TGTCGATTTGGAAAGGCCTGACTGCAATACAGAAGGCCTGACTTTCGTTATTCTCGGTTACAGAAAGCCTGACTGCGTAAAGTGTCATCATAGAAGGCCTGATTTGGGTGATTGTCGATTGGGGGGGGGGGGGCGACAGAACGAGATCTATCTTCAACGTAGAGAATACCTACCAGCACACTAAAGTCACGAAATGTCCTCTATCCTGCAACACAAAATGTCCTAAAGTTTTCAAGATTCTTACGCTTTTTCCCCTTCGTGTTTTTATGCTTGTCACAATTTCTCCACACCTTCACAGAACAAAACTTTCGTGTTCTTGATTTGTTAAATTTTAAAATATGTGCCGCTAATTTTAATTTTTTATAGGCTCTCTTTCCTGAAAGTAAATTGACAAGCGTGTGGTAAAACCTGACCGTGCATGTGTGGGATATTTGCAAGCGTAACAGTAGCCTAGTGACTGATTAATGCAAGTTACAGCTTTTCAAATAGCACTTCTTAATAGTTTCCTGATTATTGAGCTTATTTCCAACACAATACATAAAACAACAGCTAATGTTGCGACAACTGGTGATGAGTATGATGATGATTCGGGGGGGGGGCGATGGGATTTCAAAGTATCGATTAATAAGACGCAAATTCTAAGTACTGTGTAGGTATGTGGTACACAAAATTAGTTTCGACATTTAACAAGTGTTTTTGCTTTGAATTCGTGTAAGAAATTAAACAAGCTGTCGTACTTTTCAGAATCAAGCTAAGTTTTTTTACAGTTTGATGTGACTTCATATCAGAAAATTGCGTGGTCAGATCACTTCTGGGTCACTAAAATTGTACTGACTCTAAGAGTTGACAATTCAAACACTTCGTATATCTGACTCATTAAATAAACAAGCTAATTACTGATCATGTAAAACCTAAATGACGCCAAACACTATTTCCAAGTCTATGTCTTGAAAAAACATAGCAACGGCGCCACAAGCGGTTGAACACACAACACAAGTATCGCAACGCACAAGGTATTCATGGGTTTGACCAGAGACTACTAAGCAGTCTCTTAGTAGTCTCTGGTTTGACTAAAAGCCTGACTGCCTGACTGGCCTGACTTTGGCGGCAGTGTTTCACAAAATATTTTTCGGACTGACTTGTTTGAAAAGTGTGACTATTGTTGATTGGGAATAACCTGACTACGCAAAGTGTCATCAGAGAAGGCCTGACTTGGGTGATTGTCGATTGGGAAATGCCTGACTGCAATATAGAAGGCCTGACTTGGGTGATTGTCGATTTGGAAAGGCCTGACTGCAATACAGAAGGCCTGACTTTCGTGATTGTCGATTTGGAAAGGCCTGACTGCAATACAGAAGGCCTGACTTTCGTTATTCTCGGTTACAGAAAGCCTGACTGCGTAAAGTGTCATCATAGAAGGCCTGATTTGGGTGATTGTCGATTGGGAAAGGCCTGGCGTTCGTTATTGTCGGTTACAGAAAGCCTGACTACGTAAAGTGTCATCATAGAAGGCCTGATTTGGGTGATTGTCGATTGGGAAAGGCCTGACTGCAATATAGAAGACCTGACTTTCGTGTTTGTCAAATTGGAAAGGCCTGACTGCAATATAGAAGACCTGACTTTCGTGATTGTCGATTGGACAAAGGCCTGGCTTTGCAGAAGATTAAGAGGAAAGGTTTTTTGTAGTAATGCGTTAACGTGTCGTTTAGCGTTTTTTAAATTAAAGCAGTGCATTCTAGACCTGGGGGGGGGGACAGAAGGCCTGACTGCAATATAGAAGGCCTGAATTGGGTGATTGTCGATTTGGAAAGGCCTGACTTTCGTTATTGTCGGTTACAGAAGGCCTGACTACGTAAAGTGTCATCAGAGAAGGCCTGACTTGGGTGATTGTCGATTGGAAAAGGCCTGACTGCGGCTTTCGTGATTGTCGATTGGACAAAGGCCTGACTGCGCAGAAGATTAAGAGCTTTTTGTAGTAATGCGCCAACGTGTCGTTTAGCGTTTTTTAAATTAAAGCAGTGCATTCTAGACCTAGTTACAAACGATCCAAAATATTCTATATGTAAATAAAAAGGTAATTCGCAACCATATACTGCTTGCATCAAATACATGGTCAACACAAAACGAAAGGTATTTATTGAGCTTGCTGTGGCCGGTCTTGGGAAGTATGAATGGCATAATTTACACACATAGTATAATGAAGAGGACGAAACTGCTCCGCATATTGAGTGAACCCATCTTCGGCACACACAGCACATGTATTGCATCTCCCTTTCAGTAAAACCTCCTTTACACCAAGGCGCTGAACATTCAGACCAGCCACTAATGGAGTTATGAAGGTTGTCGGCCAGGAAAAATTGGCCCGATTCACTGATGACCAATACAAATAAAACGCGGTTAATGGTTTTGCAGTTAAAAATTCAACGATTTGCGTACCTTAGGGTCAAACATTTTCGCCGTTATTGCATGAATTCCACAATCAAAGCTGTTGTTTTGTTGGGGTGCAAAGTTTAAAGCGAATTACGGACCAGGAAACCATGTCACGCAGAAGTCCAGCGGCAGCATAAAACGATTTTATGAATCTCAAAACTGTTTGACCGATGTTTTTTATCCTTGTGGATGACGTTCTCGACATAGAATCAAACAGGTAAATCTGTTGTGTTTGGACAATTGCCACTGCAAGCAACCAATGGCAAGATTTGTGACAAACGGGAAAAAAGAAGATGTCCCGATTAAGCGGGGCATATCGCTGAATAAATCCAATGATGCAGTCTCAGCGACTATGAAACATATCATAGTACAACACACAATATGCGACAGTGTTCAAGATGTTTATTTACATTGTGTTTAACGAAAATTTAAAATTCAGAAACCGAAAACGAACATTAAACGTCAGAAATACCGAAAACGCATTTTATTTCACTTCAAATTTGTTTCTTCTTGTGGTTGTTTTCTGGATAAAATTTTCCATTATTNCAAATCTCCCTCATAAAACTTGCAAACCGTGACCAGATCACTTTCTTCCATTGTGGGATCTTCTAGCAAACGACGAAGCAAGTCAGCCATTTGTAGCGATTTAGACGGAAAACGTTTCAATATTGAATGCGACGCACATTGCATGACATCGGTAAAAACTGAAGTGAAGTAACTTTTAACTTTCTCTTCCGTAATGTCGTGTGTCACCCTGTGGATTCTTGGAACAGAGGGAAGATCCAACTTTAATTCAACTGCGCTTAATCTTGATGCATCGTAAATTGCTGCTGCAGTGCCTTCATCTGACGCATCAGAAGACAACATATCCGCCAAATTTGAGGTTAACTTCTGTACTTCACCCGTAGTAATATTTTTCGATTGACACTTTTTATGCGCTGGATGTACTGTTTGAAACAGGTGTTGAAGCGTTCGCATTCCAAAGTAAAAAGTGAATTCTTCCATCCTACAAAGATAAGCGTAGGCTTTTGATCTTGCTTGGCCATTGATAGAGTGGTCATCGGATATTTCTTCCAAAAACTTCTGAATTGAACCGTAGTTCTCCATAAAAGAATTCACGGCGTCAAGACGCATAACCCACCTTGTGGGACACAGGGGACGAATTTTGCCACTTTTGGGCGCCATCTTTGGCCGATCACAATCTGAATTTTCGGAACGAACAATATCGTTGAAGAGAGACCAACGTTTGGGAGAGTCCCTTATAAAGTTAGTGACTGCATTTAAAAGAGTGATAACTTGACTTACAGCTAAATTTTGGTGGCAAGCGTCTTGCAAAACCAAATTTAGTTGATGACCTGCACAATGAAAATAAAGCGCTTTGGGGTTCTCGTCAAAATTCGTTTTTGAACTCCACTTACTTTTCCTGCCATATTGCTTCCTCCGTCGTATCCCTGACCTCTCATGTTGCGAATAGAAAGATTGCAGCGGAATAAAGCATCTTCTATGGTTTTGCACAAAGTGCCGGCATCAGTATTAGCGACATTATAAAAGCCAAGGAATATTTCGTCGCTTTCCATTGAATCTCCACAATAACGCAGACAGACGCTCAATTGCTCTTGGTTTGAAATATCGCAAGTTTCGTCAGCTATGAGAGAGTATAACCC
Organism: Phallusia mammillata; assembly: GCA_003260075.1. Classification (NCBI taxonomy): domain Eukaryota; kingdom Metazoa; phylum Chordata; class Ascidiacea; order Phlebobranchia; family Ascidiidae; genus Phallusia; species Phallusia mammillata. Next base: position 4,095 of record QLIY01000478.1, read on the forward strand.
ACCACTTTGCTCTTTTACATTGCTGAGTAACTTTTGAACAACGGCCAAACTTAAACATTGGATAAATTCATGTTGAATCTCCGGCGACAAAAACTTTGTCGCAACGTCGTCTGTAAAATAGTGGTGAATGTTGACGTTAAATTGGCCCAATAATTTCATCAGTCCCCAGATATTTGACTTGTTCTTCTCATCACTGTGACCCCGTAGTGCCAAACCAGCTTGACCAGAAAACAGATTGCACTTATAACAGCTTTAAGTGCAACGGGGGGGGGGGGGGGGGGGGGGGGGGGGGGGGACGTTCGTCCAGAACCGTGCGATTTGAGGAATCGTTACGATTAAACTGAGTGAAAACGCTGTTTTATTCTATGGCACAAAACGATTATTCCACACAATTTTTAAGGTCACACTATGCTAAAAAGTTTCTTGTTTATTTCAGTTGTTATACTATTCACAAAAGGAGGAAAAAGTTAAGTCTAAGACGAAATACATAAGTACCTTTAGAGCAAGACAAGCATCTGTGTGCAGATCCGAATCGCAGTGCTTTTGTAATGCAGTAGTTCCCTTAAAAAAGCTCGTCCAACCAACAGAACGTTCTACCCACGGGCAAGTTGTCAAGGGGGGGGGGGGGGGGGGGGGGGGGGGGGGGGGGGGGGGGGGGGGGGGGGGGGGGGGGGGGGGGGGGGGGGGGGGGGGGGGGGGGGGGGGGGGGCGCAACCACTTGAACACTTTGAACCACTGCTAGTTTAATCTCTTATTTTTTGCATCACTCGGCATGTTTTCTGGAAAATTAACCTGTTCCTCTGTGCTGGGAAGCACTGAGCTACACTCATCTGAGCTAAACTGATATACTTCTGGATCTTCTGTCTCTTCTGCCTCACCAGATACATAACCACTACTACACGGTCCTTCTTCTTCGACACGCTGTCGTTTTGACTGGAAAAACGCCTGTATGTTTGTTTGGCTAGTCATTTCTGTAGTGTAGTAAATATAAAATACCGCAACAGTCAGCCAGTACTGGGGATCGAATTTTAACAATCCAATAACAATGCCTATTGTTACAGTAACAACTACTACGTTGCGTAACAAACCACGAGACACTTGCGATTGTTATAAATTGTGACTTTCAAACTAACAAACAATATTACAACAAGCTTTAAAACTACTTTACCAATATTACAACAAGCTTTAAAACTACTTTAGGCATGTACGTGGTCTTTCTGACAATATTTTTTCTTTAACAAAAAACAGGGGAGACAATACATTATGTTGTCACCCCTGTTTTTTCAGCAGGTGAGACATGTCACCCCGGTCATCCCTAAATCGACGCCTATGAACATGTGGATTTGGTTGTCAAAACCATGATATATTGAATAATGATAAGTGAAAACGTGCAAGTATAGGATGCTGTCAACAGTCAAGCAACCGATGCTATCCACAGTCCCATAGACATTCCACAAGACATCTGAAAAGAATGCATGATCGAAATCCCCTGAAAACAATGTGGGTTATAATTTATTCTTGTCCCTAAGTTGGATATGTGAAAATACACCGTCTTATTCTTACAAGAGTTGTTAAGTGGCATAATTTATAGAACTGCAACTTGTGATAGCTATGGTAAACCATGAATGTTTAAAAAGCTATCAATACTTCATCAAAAACTGAAAAAAACTAAAACATGTATTGAAATACCAGTGCCAAAGTCCTGTATTGCAAAAGATTCTTGCACTACAGCAACTTTTATTCCTAAACAATTGAGTTTAAAAGTTCAAATTTTCTTGCCATGATTTGCATAGCGTATGTTTTTCTAAACTCAATTTAAATTAGCTTTCTTGCGGGTTACTGATTACTTGTTTTTTTTTCTGTTATGGTATATGCTGAACAACTGTAATAATGAAAAACATTATTACCTTTGCTTTATTGGTGATATTCAGTCAAGAAGTTGAAGGTAAAACTAGTTATATAATTCACTTGAAATAGATTAGGACTAGCCATGAAATTGATGTTGTTACTACAATTACATATTTGTAAACTGCAACTGATTGTTACAAATTTCTGCATGTTTTACGTTTAATGCTTTCCGTGTCAAATGTTTTTAAACTTTACAAGATGTTTTTACACAGGCGAAATCAACAGTTCATTTCTTCGACTTATATCAGGATTTACATCTACAAAACACCTTAAATATCCCGAAAGCAAATATGTTACTGTGGCATTGGTTGAAGGTGTATTGGCATCAGGTGACAATTGTACTGTAAGTACAAAGGGATAGCACTATGTATAATGTACTTCATTATTATTCTGAAAATTTTTTTCAATTTTGAAATGTAAAATGTTTAATGAACATATTTTGCTGTTACTTTATATTATGTGTAACGGGGGGGGGGGGGGGGGGGGGGGGGGGGGGGGGGGGGGGGGGGGGGGGGGGGGGGGGGGGGGGGGGGGGGGGGGGGGGGGTTACATGGAAGTCCTACATGTACTTTCTTTAAAGAATAAAAAAAACAGATTTTAAGCCCTCGTTAAACTGACAATACGTACAGATGTCATGTGAAGACAGAAACCCAAGTTTGCACAGAGTTATGCATATTGATGCTGGGGTATCATGTTCTGGAGTGGTGGCATTTACATGTTTCAACATTTCTTTGACTTGTTCCCCTAGCAACACTGGAGCAAGCTAAGTTATTTTTATGCTGGTTGCAGGTACGGCTATTGTATGGTGCTTATTATTGCAAATCATGTTTACCATATGCATTTGTTATTTCTGTTTTAACAAATGAGATTGACTATCCAACACCATTTCCTGTCGTAAAAGAAATCTAGTTAATTGTATATTTAGGGTAAATGCCCAAAAATGTAGACAAATTATCTGTGCAATCACCCTTAATTGCTTATAACACAGAAAGTCTTTATGATAGTAAATAAAACAAAATCAAGATTTTTTGTGCTTCCAAACTTTTTTCCATACAAACAAATTATCAAATCTTTAACAATGTGTTGTATCTGTATAAAGCCAACTTTATCTTCTTAAATGGTTACTTGACTAAACCGTGTAATTGTATACTTTAGAGCTGACAAAAAACTTGAGTGGCAGGGGGGGGGGGGGGGGGGGGGGGGGGGGGGGGGGGGGGGGGGGGGGGGGGGGGGGGGGGGGGGGGGGGGGGGGGGGGGGGGGGGGGGGGGGGGGGTTTATGAATGGAAATTTGACTGCCCTGTGAACAAATGCAATTTTGTGCTTACTATAAGAAGAATTAAATATGAAACCCAGAATGAACACCTGTTTGTAAGTATAATAAAAAACTTGTCAAATTTTAATTGCCTTGTCTAGGCCTTAAATGTGAATGCATGTGATGGTAATACAGTTACAGCGTGTAAATTTGTTAAAAAGTCTTTAATCATAGTGGGCAAGGCAATGCCAAAAGGGTTGCCCTTAAAATATATCTGCTGCCAAGCTACCAAATCTTTTGAATAATTTTTATTTGAGAATTTTGACTCAGGAAGTTGGTGAATTAAATTTCGCTTGAACCACCTGTAACAGATCTAGTTCTAGTGTTAGTGTGCATCGATAAAATACAGTTTGAATGAGATGGTCAGTAGGGGGATTCTTGAAATTATCTTTGTGCACTAGATTACTTCAAAGACAGCTGATGGAACTCTGACATATTGCAATGAATTCCCATCACCAACCAACTATGTTCGATTGACAACAGAAGGAAAACATGCTTACATACAACTGCAAGTGAAGTCGAAACAGCCCAAAAACATGAGTCGCTTTATTGCTTCGGTTGATGCAGGTGGTTAAATGATGTGTAGTTATGTTGTTTTGTCAGGATGTGTTTTGGGCTGCTGACATACACTGTCTAGAACTGGGTCTCCATAAAGTTCACAAATGGTTTTGCAAGCTATATTAGGTTTAATTCACTACACTATATGCTTTGAAAATTAGCTTGGCATTGTTGTATTAGTATAATGGACAACTGAAAAGTCAATATGACCACATTTAAAACCCTAAACAAGGACTAAATGTCTTCATATTTCAGGTTTAGGTTTCCATATATAGAAATTATACAAGTGGAAGGCAGCACATGTTTGTCAAATGATGGTGTTAAAAAGATCAGACAAATCAACTAAATCTTTGTAAGTGAGCAAAGAACTTTGCTTAAAAAATTCATTTCTCTGCTAAGGCTTGTTTGTTTTCAGACTACGTCATGACTACAAACACTCCAGACTATTACCAAGGCCAAAAAGGTGAAAGCAATTTCTATCATGAGATTGTGTTGACAATCCTCACATAAAGTGCGTATTATAATGTTTTTTTCTGCTTTACTTTTTTTTGTTATTCAGATCAACTAGTGTTCCTAGACACCTGCTAATGAAGGTTAAACTGCAATTGTGTGATTCCGATTTGGGGTCAAGCATTTCCGTCATTTTAACGGTGAACAGGACAAGCATAATTTATGCGAGTCCTTTTGACAACCTTGAATGGGAAAAACAATAATTCTTATCTGCAGGTGTTTGCGCATTCAAGCTTATAATTCATGCGTCACTAGGCAACGCCGTTGGGCTAAACCTTAACAGGCTATCATTCAGACGTTACGATCATATTTGTCAATTGAAATAAGAAACAAAGATCACTACGGTTTTGTATTTTTTACTCACTGATCCGTGTACTTTTGTTGTTTGAAACCGTTCTGTCTTGCTAGACCAGTGGTTCTCAACCAGTGGGCCATGGAAGCATTTTGATTGGGCCACAGACCAACCAAATAGAAAGCTTTTTTAAGAATTTACTTTCATTTGTGTCACTACACTCAATTTTACAAGAATAATGGCTTGGGGAGGAATTGAGAAGGAATGTATTTGTTTTGTTTTTTGTTCTGAACCTATTTTATAGTTGATTTCTTTCTATCTTAAAAATTTACTGGGCCACAGATTTTTTTTGCAATGAAAGTGGGCCACGAAAGAAAAAAGGTTGAGAACCACTGTGCTAGACGTTATTGTTCGATTTGCTTGTGACTTAACTCATAAAATAACTTCTGTTGTGATATATTTTTGTGTCACAGATTACAGTTAGACAGTGTTGGATGGACCAGAAATCTGGCAAAAGCGCTATTAAAGTTTAGCTTGCTGACAGCTACAATAAACATCAATTGACATTTTTACTGATTGCATCAACAAATCTAATATGCAGATGTTCCGATTCAATTCAAAATAAACTATTGGGACGAACATCTGCCTTGACTTTTATTGCACTTGAACCTTTTGACTTTATTCAAATCATGGATTCAGTTCATCACGTGATGATTACGTGCAAGGCTGGTGTTTGTCATAGAAACGCGTTCCACAGATGCCAGATAGAATCCAAGCTTAGCCATTTGTATGTCTATTTCTTCCTGTTTGTGTGTACAATATATATGCGCTAGACAAATCTTTTATCATACCTTTGGTCCATTATTACTTTTCTTACACAAAGTTTTTGCTTTGTTTTCGTTGCTTTGGAAAGTGCCCTTGTTTAATTGCCATTCGCTTTCCAAGTTACAATGAAATGCAAAGATTTCGAAAAAAAATTGTTTTATTTTTTAGCACATTGACGACGTTTATAAATCTGTTTGATATATTTTTGGTTAACCAACTTACTTTGTTCCAATTTCGCGTTCATTTTGTTTTCAGAACCCTTGTTCGCTAAATGGTGAAATCGTGCAAGCAACAAAAAATATAACAAAACTGAGTCAACTGTTGATCCAAAACACAAAACAGTGTAAGGTGGGATTCAAAACACTTAAATTAAAATGAATGTGTGGCCTTATCTTATGTTTCATATATATCTAACATCACTTGTTTATTTTCGTTGCGAGTTACACAATACTGCTGGATATGTAGTGTTTTCTTTAAACCCCCATAAAACACAGCTTTGTTTGACTCTTAGAAAAATCTTAAAGGCTGCTCAGATCGGTGTGAGGCTAGAACACGAAATGTCACGTGCCTTTGTGAAGAAGGTCGGGTTCTCGGTCCAGACGGAAAAATCTGCCTACCTGATGACAACCGCATTTGTGACAAGTAATTTAATCCTATGTCGATTTTTCACATAAAACCTTAAATTGACTGTGTTCAATTTGTTGCATATCAGATATGTATAGGGGGGGGGGTTCGAGTTCTCGGTCCAGACGGAAAAATCTGCCTACTTGATGTTTTGACAACCGCATTTGTGACAAGTAATTTAATCCTATGTCGAATTTTCACATGAAACCTTAAATTGACTGTGTTCAATTTGTTGCATATCAGATATGTATATTATTTTTATTTAACGGTAACAAACTTTTCAGGTTCTTTAGTTCCGAGGAACATGTCAACAGCCCCATACTTAAACAACGAAATAATTTTAAATAATACTAAAGACCAAGGTAACTAAAACCCTCTCCGCAAATTTCTTTTGAGTGCAAGAGCGCCTAACCGTATGTTGTCACAAACCGTTCATGGACCGAAATATCTATGACTTTGGTGTCAGTGTACAGTGGTTGGAATTATTTGTCAAAAAATACGCACTTGGTTGCACAGTCAAACAGTAGAAAACCACTCAACGTCTGGGAAAAGTTTTTACGGTAATAAACTTTATGGTTAGCCCATTAAGACTAGAATATCTGTGTGAAGTCTAAACTGACGTCAAAAACTGACGAGGTTATATTTCAACACTAGACATGGGCCAAACTGCTGGTCAGGTTTGCAGACTTGATTCAAGGAAAGTGTTTAACAAAGGTGACTCGAGTCTTTCCACCACTGCAGATAGAATTTTTTTAATGCAGTATACAACAAGTTTTTTTGCTCCATTGAATTTGTGTGGTTGAAAACTTCTCAAAATCGTTTGAAAACTATTCCTCCCAACGTTCTGGGTGAAGTAAAAAGGTAGTGTTTTATTGCACTTTTGAGACGTAACAAAAACGTTTAGTCGCATATAGCTCACATACATTTAGTTTTTTTTTTCAGTCATTACGTTTTTCGACAAAATATGTTTATTTTGAGGTGCATAGAAATTTCAAGGAGGGACAAGTGCACTCATGCAGATGATATGGTTATTAGTAATCACAAAATAATTCTTTTTTTAATTTGTTTTCTTTTTCCTTTATGGATTGTTAGTACTTTTTTTCTTCACAAAACTTGTTCAAACTTGTTGTATAAACTAGGACAACGCAACTTGTGATAAATGTCGTCTTACAATAAAAAAATTATGCACAAACAAAAATAACACAGTTAGACGGTTTGTAGCCAGACACACCATCATGAAGTAAACTCAGTTTCTTCATGCATAGGGGATTCATCAGGGGGGGGGGGGGGGGGGGGGGGGGGGCATCTACAGCCACAATCAACGTTGAGTAATTAAAGCTGCATTCAATTTTATTGGTTTCTATGCATTACCATATTGGTCTATATATTGTAATATAACTTAAATATATACGTGCAAGTACTAAAACAACCTTACTATATGGGATTGCAAACTTGTAACATATTTGGGAAACAAGAAATAAAAATTAAAGTAAGATATTAGGCTATAAAACTGCAATATGGGATTATGTTTATTTTTTCAACAAACAAAAAGCCTTACTTTGTTGTGAGTCTAATGGTTCCTGCTCCTGCGATCCATCACGACAGCACCTCTGTTCCACTTAAAAAATGGCTTTATGACAAATAACAATACTATATGTCGCATTTAGTTTGGGGGGGGGGGGGGGGGGGGGGGGGGGGGGGGGGGGGGGGGGGGGGGGGGGGGGGGGGGGGGGGGGGGGGGGGGGGGGGGGGGGGGGGGATGATATCACCACATCCTCTCAAAAATTAACTTTTTTAATAACTGATTATTTAACTTACGCTCATTTTTGCATCTATGTTGGTTTCTGTAGGCAATAATACCCACAAAACATAATGCCAAAAGCATAACAACAATTCCAGCTATTTTCCCACCAGAAAAATTTGAAGAATCTGAACAAACAAGACAGTGTCACAAGAATAATCTAAACATAACTTACATCAAACACACAAAAACATTCACAAAGGAGATTATGATGAAGGAAGTACAAGTTAATTGTTGTCAAAATCTTTCATTTTTTGGGATTCATAGATACAGAAACTAGTCAAAACAAAGTTAAACTCTTCTTATCATCCAACAGCAATTGACATAGTTTGTGTTAACAAACAAAGCTTACTTTTTGTACAAAAAGATGTCAGGTTCCATGTAGCATCGTCTTGACAAACATCGGCAGAAGTGTCTTTATTATAATATGGTATAACACAGAAAAATGTATGTGTGCTAAGGTAACCCTTAAAAGGTGGGACATCTTGTACAACTCCAGGCAGTGATGAATTACCACAATCTAACAACAAACATGAAATGTTGGAATTAAATTAATATAATTATTTACTATGTTTTTGGCATTGCAGTACTTAAAGGAGCTTAAACATTAGGATCAGACAATTGCCACTTATTCTGTCATTGGCATAAAATAACAACTCAACATTTACTCACCAACAATAAATATTGTTTCATACCATGTTTTCACAGAGGTGGGCGTCACAAACTGAATGTCAGTATTGTTCCATGATTTAGTAAGTGGGTCAATGGCAGTTAAGATTGATTGCAAAGTATTATTATCATTAGCAGAGCAATTTGCTTCAAATATGTGACAACTGATTAGATTGTTATTTGAATCACAATTAACAGGTGGGCAACCATTGTTGTTGATTTTCCACAAAACTTCACAATTGGGAACATATTCAGTAAACCTTGCAGTATAGAGGACTCCGGAATAGTTTGTAGCCCATCTACTAGAATTGGGAAACACCTCCAAAAATGTATCACCTAAAAATTTTTAGTTGTGCTTTGTGGTTTTATTGATATTGCATAGCAGGGGGGGGGGGGGGGGGGGGGGGGGGGGGGGGGGGGGGGGGGGGGGGGGGGGGGGGGGGGGGGGGGGGGGGGGGGGGGGGGCACTTGTATTGTGGTTTGTTAAATAGAACACAGAAGATTTAATTTTAAAGATTGAAAGGTAAAAAAGGAAAGTCATTTTTAGTTAAAAAGGTTAGTGAAGGGACACAAAATTAGACACTGTATGTTATAGACTCCTACTCTGTGTGTGTGTGTGCCATCTGTAATCTTTATTGCTTTATACCTAATTTATATTGTGTATGTTGTTGAGTTTGTGTAGCAATGCCCCTGTATTTGTAACAATGTAAGTTTAACCACAACAATCCACAACTAAATTACCAATGCAGCATGCTTACGCATTTGGTGTCCATATAACGTAACAGTTGTGCAAATGGATGATTTTATGTTATCACTTGGAACTATGCGAACATGTTTCGTAGTGATAGGAAAGGGCATCAACTGCACATCACCTTGAAGCACCTACATTTGAAATTACCAAACAAATGACATAGTATAAAAAATCTTGGGGGGGGGGGGGGGGGGGGGGGGGGGGGGGGGGGGGGGGGGGGAATCTTAACAGTTACCTATAAAAGCATCAACAACAACCCTCTAAAGCCTTGTTCACGTGGTGACTCTTTTTAGGAACCAAATGTAACTTTTGCCCTCATTTCAAAAATCACCAAAAAAACCTCCATAAATAGCACTGCATTTAATTATCTTCGGTATATTGCTGCAATAAAGCATTTAATTTTTATTGTAATCATCATAATGGAACACAAAGTAAAGTGAAATCAAATTGTTTGACTGTTTTATTATTTTAGATGTGTTCAACATTGTATTGCTGATAAACATTTACTTTTTTATTGTTTATCAATAGACCTTCACGGCCCCCAGTGAAATGACAAATGACCCCAATGGGGGGCATGACCCACAGATTGAAAACCACTGCTCTAAACAATTGTAGCCAATAAAATATGCCTGATTTTAAAGACTGTGTATTTGCAAACTAATCTTTAAAGTTTGTTAAAATTTATGCATTTTAACTGCAAATTTATGTGTTCACAAATAACTTTTTTATTCAAAATTTTGTTAGTTATGAAAATCCTTTTAATTTTTTATTCTTTAATCTAATCTACTTCCTTGACAATAGTAGACATGAACTGGCAATTTAGAGTGGGATAACAAGAACTAATTCTTGACACACGACAAACATTTTTATTTTTGAACCGTGCATCCTATAATGATTTCCTGCAATTCAAACTACTTACTGTGTCTTCGTTTTATCCCACTGGGTCCAATTGTTACTATCTAGCGAATGATTTAAACTGTAAGGCCCAATGTCATCACCAAACCTAAATAACAGCATGGAATTTTAGTTATGTATTTTTCCATGTCTATAAATCTATGAAGATACTAATTTCCTAGCTAAAAATAGTTTATTAAAATGTAAAATTTCTTGTTATGTGATTAGGTATCATCCCTTAGACATATTCCTACCATTTAATGGCAGTAATGAATGACTCATTGAAGTTGATTTGCAAATATTGCAGTTCATCATTCAATAACAAATCCTTTGAACACACAGCACCATCTTCACCTTTAAACAATTTCTTTTAAACTATAGCAAATTGTTACATACAGTTACAGAGTACATTTAAAATAGTAACTGTGGTTCGTTCTTTTCATTCTCGGCTATATTTAATACTTCATAACTATTTATAATACTTCAGCAATTGAAAACCTAAAAATAATTTGTATTTTTACTTTGTGGTTATTATAAAGGTTACATTTCATTCCAAAGTTACAATTTCTTTAATTCCACCTTTGGATTTTGGACATTGACATCCAGCTTTACAGACCATTAGTAAATAAATTGATTTAACTTGGCGTTGTAAACGCAATGTTTCCACATACATTATTTTATAACAAACCTTGTGTTCCAGACTGATCTTGAAATGCAACTTTTGGCAGAGAAATGTTGGATGAACATTTTACAACTTCAATATGCACTGTTAGAGGTTGGCCACATTCTGCAACAAAAGATGATGAATTTATTTACAGAACTATAAAGGAGGCAGTTTCTTTAATTTTTTTTTATTTAGTTTTTTGATATTAAGTTTTTTTTTAACATCACTAGAACTGCCAAATATATATATGCTCCATAGAATGTAAATGCAGTTTTTTGGTATAGTGTTTAACATTTTTTGCAAAGAGCATAGCATTCCAATAATGTTTCTAAAAGCCAACCTATGACCATTATAAAACTGATTAATGAAACATGCAGCTATTTTCGGTAACAATTATTTCTGTTGCTTATCCAGTGCATTGTGCAGGCTTAATTTAAACAACACATTCCCAAACAAAAAGCAACATCAAGTAAGTCAAATGGAAACCCCATGTCAACAGTTCTGGCAAAGCATTTAAAGTACATTTGATAATACAGTTATGAAACAAACTGAGTGTCTCTGGCCCAATACCTTTCTGAACAAATAAAGAGCCAGTGACTGATTCTACGTAAAGCAGGATTAGAAGCAGAATACTTCCAGTTGAGCATATTTTACCTGTTGTGAAAAAAAGAATTCTGAAATGAATTAAACTAAAATAAATACACACCAACTATGCTTGGCACTATATG
>QLIY01000478.1:15707-44996 GCA_003260075.1 Phallusia mammillata
GAAAACAATATAAGCCGCGGCTTACAGTTATGCTTGACCTTCACTAATTATATTAAATAAAGAGCTAATTATTTATTACATGCAACAGCATCCTTTTTTCACTTTCCACACCATGACACAACAATTATTAACAAAAGAAGGGAGGTGCCAGAAAAAAGCAAAAATATGTCTTGAGGTTTCACAGGATTTCTTGGAACTGCAATAGAGTACAAAATTGGTTGCGTAAAAACGATAATCAAAATTAATGTTTTTCAAACTGGTTTTTATTGGTTGAGGCCATTGGGGTTGTAGTGATGGTTTGTAATTAAAACTATAGGCTAATCTGATAGATAACCCGGCTTGTTTGGCTAAGCTGGTTTAGTGGGCTTAGAGTTTTAGACAACACCAAGAATTTAGCAACTGTTGCACGGTCTTTTTATAATATGGGAGTGGAGTTATCACATAAACTCAAATATTTCATGGGGGGGGGGGGGGGGGGGGGGGGGGGGGGGGGGGGGGGGGGGGGGGGGGGGGGGGGGGGGGGGGGGGGGGATGTCTTTTTCGCAAGTTTTTCTGTCATCGCGGAGAACGCGTCCTTTCTCGCATAAACACCTGACATTTTTTGTACTAGCCTCACATCGATCGGAACAGCCTTCCGTGTTATTCTAAAAACAATTTAGATTTATTCAGACATATTACAGACATACGAAACACCAGAACTCCACATGAGCAGCATATTTCCAAACATTGATTTCATCTGTTCAAGTTGCAGTTTGTGTAAAATTGGGTATCAGTTAAATTTCCAATTCCCTGTCAAGGTAAAAAAAGCCAAACCGATATTACCTTACAACGTCTTGTGTTGAGAAGCAGAAACTTATTGATTTCTGTAATATTTTTAGATGCCGATACATTGTCAGACTTCCAGTAACAGAAATTCTACAAAAACATCGGCTTTCAGAAAATGTTAGGAACACATCAGAAAATAAAAGCGTTTTCGCTATCCCAAACATTTTGGGTATTTTACTTATTTGGTAAAAAAGGTGATTATATATGTTGCAACAAGGGCCACCATTTTGTACATGTGTTTGTCGTCGGGGGGGGGGGGGGGGGGGGGGGGGGGGGGGGGGGGGGGGGGGGGCTTGCGGAGCCTGCTGGTTTCTATGTGCTTGTATTTTTTTTTGGATTTTCATGCAAAAATCGCTCTGTATCGTATTCCGTTTTTCGTCATTTCGTAAACTTTAGTTGGAAGGCACATTTGTTAATTAATACCTAGCGGTCATTTCAGAATTTTTGATACAATTACTCTCTCAAAGTGAAAATAACATTAAAGCTTTTGGCTATGAAGGAAAGACGTTCGCATCATTTTTGCATTTTTACGCCAAAACGGTTGGTGACCCCTGTATTAAGCGACTTCAGTGACCTTGCTATCCTTATTCACAGACCAATCACAGATGTTAGCTGTACACGTGATTGCCACGTAGTCAATTGTGTCCATCGTGCGAGTGAAAACAAATGACTGAATACTGACCATAGTCTGATCCATAACTTCCGTTTGTAATGAACTGGTAACAACAAAACAAAGTTCATTAGAAACAGGCATTTAGTAACTTAACGCTATTAAAGCATGCCTTAGTTTGCACGAGAAACCAAAAAAACTTTAAACAGATGATTCTGTTTGAAATCATTGCAAATTTGTCAATATTTCATACAAATATACTCCAAACGCAAATTTTCATCATCAGTTTAAAAACTGCAGGTTATTTGGTATTTACATTTCTTGCGAATTTAAGGAATATGGAATTAACATACATATAACATATTTATCACTGTGATCCATATAATTTTTGTCGTCTGTACCTGTCTATTATTGGGATTTCAAGTTTGCTTTTATTGGATTCCACTTTCAAGCGACAATCCCTCACCTTAATAAAAAGTAACATTTGCAATTTTCCTACATGTCAGGCGATTATAAGCATGTCACAGAAAACCGATAACAAAGGAAAGCACAAAACATTACGTAATATTTTATTTTTTCGTTTTAAAGTCTTAAGGAATAATTTTAATAACATGGTCTTACAGAAAAGGCTTTAAACATTGCGTCCTGGCGTACTGATGCGCCCCAGAAGGTATTTAAGTTCACCCCAAGATAACAACAAAGTTAATTTATATGCTATAGTCTGTAATTTTACGACGTTTGTAATAACTTATATATATATCATTGGTGTGTACCGCCAAAGTTTCAGTTTTAAGCGCTGTAAAATCAACTACACAGAAATGTATGTAACTGCAAGTTACCTGAAGGACCGTGTCATTTAGTTCGTCGCGGTTTGAAGTAAGAAGAACGACTTTTGCATGAATAATGCTCAGGTGGTGTAGATCTGAGTTAGTGGAAATACGTGTCACTCCGTCGTTTTCGAAAAGTTGTAAATCGATTTTTCGGGGAATACGTTCGGTAGCAATTTTGGACCTAAAATTGTTTAAAATCAATTTTCAATATTACAGTCAATGTTTATTATAACGCTAACTCGTTCGTAATATATACCGCGTTATGTTTTCGTTGGTCTGTACACGCTTTACATCTTCGTCAGTTCGTATGACCGCATGAGACAGACTGTATCCTGCCATTAAAAAAAAAACATGTCCAAACCGTGACATGGAAAGAAATGTAGTTTAACAGAACAAAAGCAGCAACGTCAACGAAAACATAACCATTTTTGCAAAGAGTAAGTAAACGATCGTTAATGTCTCATAAGTGATCGTTTATGTTTCATTATTTGTTTGCATTACACACCTGCATCGACTTTAGCGAGAAATCGCGTTTTTATGACTGGATGCTTGGAAATCACTTGCAATGGGGGGGGGGGGGGGGGGGGGGGGGGGGGGGGGGGGGGGGGGGGGGGGGGGGGGGGGGGGGGGGGGGGGGGGGGGGGGGGGGGGGGGGGGGGGGGATCCTTCAACAGTTTTTGTTACAACCTTACGTTAAATATAACCCATCAGTTTTTTTTTCCGAAAATACCTCCCAAAGGTGCATGCTGTACGTTACTTACAAACAGGTTTTCGTTGTCCGTATTGTAACTAATGTTTGTCATGGTAAACATGAATGTGCAATTGTCAATAGGGCAGTCGATTCGCCATTCATAAAACGATGCTAACAAATGCATTGGTGCTGATATAGTTGTAGGAAGGTTTGCATAGGGAATGATTTTGCTGGTACTGTTTGATGCCTCTGCAAGTTCTAATTCAAACATAACATTTTTTTACTTTATGTAATGATTGTGTAAATGACTATACTCGACTAAACAATGCCATTAAAATGTAGATTTTCTACCTTGAAGTTGTACCTTGATTGATATTAGGTTAAGTATACCTGGGGGGGGGGGGGGGGGGGGGGGGGGGGGGGGGGGGGGGGGGGGGGGGGGGGGGGGGGGGGGGGGGCATAGTTTGGAACATTCTTTTTAAGAAAACACTTTCCTGTCGTGTTATAACATCGAAATGGCACGACACCTGAACATGTAACTGCTGTTCCGACGTATAAAACCGTAAGCTGTGGCTCGTCTTCGCAGGTTATCTGTAAATTGGGAATTCAAGACGTACGTTTCTTGCATGTTCAAATTCTGACAACTTATTTATGATTGCAAGTTACTGTAGTTTATAGGGCATTTAAATAAATACTTTTACAATCGTAGGCTTTTGACACGTTTTCATGCACTTTATTCACATAACTATATTTTTACTATGTTTTGTAAAGGTCAGTTTTCTATTGGGGGGGGGGATACTCACAGTGCAGTTTTCGCCAGGTGCTAAAATGCCATCAACCAGAGCAATTGTTTGATATTTGCTTCCAGGGAAAGTAATATGTTTAGTCGAAGAAATTCCAGAGATAAGCCGAATAAATGAGCTGCGAACTTGACCTGTAAGCAATTAAGGAGGTCTTGATGTACAAAAACTAATTTACACGAGAACTTGAACCGGATTTGTACCAGAATTTTCGAGACAAGTAGCATATCTCGTGTAATTTTTAGATAAAATATGTTGTATTTAGTGCTTACCGGTTTCTTCTACGTGTAGCGGATATGTTTCGGATGTTGTCACCAGCGACATATTAAACAAAACTGTCAACATGGCGAAGTTAATTGCTCGTTTTCTGTCCATTGCTTCAATTGTCTCGAGTCGACTTGACTAAAAGATTCCACTTATTCACCAACGTTTGTCAGAAGGTAACAGTGCAGCTATAAACCCTATTTCTGGTAACTTATAATATAAAAATGCTGGTTAGGTTCTTTTAAAAAGTTTCATGGTTGAACGTATAGGCTATAGCCTACGTTTAAACCTGAGTATTGGAGGAGATTTGCAAGTTTCAGAATGCATATGATTTCATTTTAACATGTAATCTACCAACAATGAACAACTTATATAGTGCAGCGGTTTGTTTGAACGAATTGCGACTTTGTTGTTTGCGTTTTTTGCAACATCAAGCAAACGCGTGGTTTGTGGTTTGTGCAGGGATATGAGAAACGACGCTAGTGTACACCATTCGATGCAATAGTTCAAGGCAAGTTTGCGCAACCCGCAAGTAGATTGACAAACAAGTAGTGATACCTGGACGTGCACGAGTGCAATAGTGCTTAGTATTTCGTTTTTGTTTATTGCGAGTGGCTCATTTGCGAAACAATAAAGGACAACGGTAAATGTTGCAACAATTCGTGATGATTAACTGCAAGTAAATGCATAGGCTACAAGATCGTTAACCTGTCTCGTTGTGCAAGTACAAGGTGCAACAATTGTTCAATTGTAACTTAACTTCTGTGTATTGAAACATAACCAAAAACAATCTATATTGGTAAAAATAATCTTTTGCCGATTTCCAGGGCTTTAATTACCGGTTGACCAAAAAGTACATGCTTAAATTACAGCACGACGAAGTTATGGAGCATCATAGAAGAAAACGTATGATAGTCGAAATTTCAGTAATGTCCCCACCAAATTTAGTTTATTAATACTACTTCGTCTTCTCTGCGGTTCTATGAACATATATTTTGCAACAACGCAACTAGCATTTCTCTCCACTCGCCACCCATCTAATCTCCAGTTACGAATTACCATAGTATACCGCACTAAACTCATTTCCGTTTAAGGTTTTTTAAAGCACCGGCTTTCTTTTGAAATATAAACGGTCCAAATAGTCATAATCACTAAAATAACTTCAAATGCAAATGATTATTTCAACCGGTAAAGGTGCTCAACCTAGGCATTTTGTGGTAGGTAAGTTATTTGAAATTTGGTACAACAAGGTTTGAAATGTTTGTATCTAAATGTGTAACTTTTTGCAAAAAAAATNCAAAGGGACCGTTTTGAAATAAATATGAAAAAGTTTGGGAACCACTGGTCTAAATTGTTTTTAGATAAGCAGTGTGCAACACTCAAGAGCATACATTATGAAACTTTTTTACACAGGCGACATCAACAGTTCATTTCTTCGCCTGATCTCAGGATTTACATCCACAAAACACCTCAAATATCCCAAGAGCAAATACATAACAGTGGCATTGGTTGAAGGTGTATTGGCATCTGGTGGTAGTTGTACAGTAAGTGCGAAGAAGTTTAAACACCCACCACTCACCAGCATTCTATATAATAGTCAATATATAATACCTAGACTTTTTGTTTTACATAAAACAAAGGTTTGATGAACAATTTTTGCTTCAAACTATAAACCTGAATAGTGTTTAACTTTTATCATTAAGAAATTGACATTCGAGTTACTTGCTAATTCCTACATAAAATCTTGTTCATGATTATTATTAAAATTAAAAAAAAATATTAGTGAGGTATTTTTTTCCCATCACATGTGCTTTTTAGTCACATTCAAAACAAATAAGACTTCAGGCCTCTTAAAACTTTGAAAAAAACACTTTCAGATGTCATGTAAGGACAGAAATCCAAGTTTGCACAGAGTTATGCATATTGATGCTGGGGTCTCATGTTCAGGAGTGGTGGCATTTACATGTTTCAACATTTCTTTGGATTGTTCCCATACTGACACTGGAACAAACTATGTCATTTTCATGCTTGTTGCAGGTACAGCTAAGCTTGGTGCTTATTTTTTTACTCACAAACTTTTTCCTTATCATACTGTATGTTCTGTGTTAACGAATGTGATTATATATTCCACACCATTTTCTTATGGTAAAAGAAATTCAGTTTATTGAATGTTCTAGCTAAAAGCTTAATAACACTGGTGCCCACTCACCGAAAGGTGCTGCCTCTTTAGATGTTTATGTCACCATCTGCATGACAAACAAGTTTTGCGTTTGTTGGGTAAATTCCATTTAAAAAATTGTCTCTTTATTAAAATATCAAATGACTTTTAAAGCTGGTAAAACGATGGTTCCCAAACTGGCAGGAAAAAGTTTTTTGTCAATTTTGAAAGCATATGTTACATTTAATTAAGTGGGTGCCTATGTTTAAAAGGGTTGGTAAATTGGCTGTACATCTAACCTCACTTTATACAGCTTATTGTTTTTTCATTGACTTTTTCACTCAACCAAAAATGGTACATTTGTAAGAACATGTTGTGCTTTCTGTTTATCGATGCAGTTTGCCTTATTGAATGTTAACTTGACTGAAATAAGTATGTTTACACTTTAGAGTTGTCAAAAAACTTGAATGCTACTACAAATGTGATTCCATATGCCAGTCTTCCCATCACAATCTCTGCCCCAATTCATTTGATTGCATCATTTTATGAATGGAGATTTGACTGCCCGGTGAACAAATGCAATTTTGTGCTAACGATCAGAAGAATCAAATATGAAACCAACAATGAACACCTGTTTGTGAGTATTGTAATAACATAATTAAGTTTAAATCAAGCTTACTGGTACTCCAATTAAAAACAATCGTGGAGATAATTGTTTTTTGTAAAGAAGCAGCTGTGAATGATTTTACGAACTATAACAGGTTAGAGTAGTAAGGGATCTTGCTAGAAAAACAAGCGTTATGACTAAGTAGTATAGCGTGAGTGGATATGATTTTATCATTGAATCAAATTAGGGATGGGCTGAGCTGAGCCAGAACCCGAGTTCTCGGTACCGAGCATCACTGGTTTAGATGCACCGTGCTGGGCCGAGCAGTTGCACAAACTGACCCGAGTCTTAAAATTGCATGTTCATGTCCTGCTAACATACAAAACGAGTGTTTCCATGTCTTTACAGCTTTATACACCGCTGGTCACCTAACGACAAAACTAGGGTGTAATAAAGAATGTTTGTGATGTTAAAAATGCACCTAGCATTTAAGTGAGTCGGTTCTTGACCAAACAGAATGTTTGCTGTTTGGACCCATACCAAGATAAAATTTTANAAGCCGCCCTCGATTGTAAGCCGCCCTCGATTATAAGCCGCACAAACGGCAGCTAGAAAACAATATAAGCCGCGGCTTACAATCGAGCAAATACGGTATTTTTTGTTTTGTGTTGTTGCAAACATTTTTACGCTTCGATGCACACACAACGCATGATTGGTCGTGACAAAACGTGTGTAACTGTGACTGTGCGTTTATTTAGCAGTATTCAAATGTGGGCATTGAGATGGAGAATAAGATGATACGATGTTTAATCAAAACAACATTACACGCAGAAATCTTATACAATACACAACAATTTCCATCTCGACTATTGCAGCAGAGACAACTTGTAAATTTGGGCAACAAGCACCATGAGGTTTTAGACATCTTATTTTCGAAGTCATGCCGTCAGGCACCTAAAAAGAGAACGCGCTGCCCCAATGCAATGTGAGTTACGATTTAATTTTGTCTCAAATGAACATGCATTATTAATAGTTACATTCCAAAATAATCTGGCACTACTGCAACTTTTTCAGTCTTTACAAAAACAATCCAGACCCAAACAATTGAGTTTAAAAGTTCGAATTTTGTTGATATCATTTGCATAGCTTTTTCAAAAAGACTAGTTAAGTTGGTTTTCATAAAGCTAATTGAATACTTGTTTTTGTTGTGGTTAATAAATGGTTTTTGTGCCAAAATGAAAAACATTCTTACTATTGCCTTACTGGTGATAATGTTTCAAGATGTGGAAGGTTGACCCTTGTTTAAAAATATGACTGACATGTTTTGAATTACTGGATGTAAATTAGGAATTGTTATAAAGTTGGAGAACATGTTATTACTACAAATTTTATTTTTTATAACTTTGAAGGAGTGTAATGTACTTCCTCATATTTTTTTATTTCTCCTAATGCTTCATGTCTAAATTGTCTTTAGATCGGCAGTCTGCAACACTCAAAAGCTAGAAAAACTATACTTTACAAGACTTTTTCTTCACAGGTGAAATCAACAGTTCATTTCTTCGCCTGATCTCAGGATTCACATCTACAAAACAACTCAAATATCCCAAAAGCAAATATGTAACAGTGGCATTGGTTGAAGGTGTCTTAGCATCTGGTGGTAGTTGTACAGTAAGTGTAAAGGAGAACTACATATATAACTGATTTATATACTCATAAATCATAAATTCATAATACATTTTTTTGTTTTCTCTTATTTTACTCATAAAGTGTTTCAAATTCTTTGCTAATTTTCAGATAATATGATGCATGTGTTTATGATTTCAATTTGAGATTAAATATATTGACACAGAAAATTGTTAGTCTTTTGTGTTATCAGATACTAGGTGGGATTTGCTTCTCATAATACATGTGTTTAATAGTTTTCAAAACAAATCAGGATTTTAAACTTAGATAAAAATACTTACAGATGTCATGTAAGGACAGAAACCCAAGTTTGCACAAAGTTATGCATATTGATGCTGGGGTCTCTTGTTCTGGAGTGGCGGCATTTACATGTTTCAACATTTCTTTGGGGGGGGGGGGGGGGGGGGGGGGGGGGGGGGGGGGGGGGATACAGACACTGGAACAAACTATGTCATTTTCATGCTTGTTGCAGGTACAGCCAAGCCCGGTGCTTATTTTTTTACTCACAAACTTTTTCCTTATCATACTGTATGTTCTGTTTTAACGAATGCGATTATAATTTCCACGCCATTTTCTTATGGTAAAAGGAATTCAGTTTATTGCAAGTTCTAGCTAAAAGCCTAATAACACCGGTGCCCACTTACTGAAAGGCGCTGCCTCCTCCGGTATTTATGTCACCATCTCCAAGATAAACAAGTTTTGTGTTTGTTAAGTAACTTCCATTTGAAAAAAAGATGTCACTTTATTAAAATATCAAACAACTTTTAAAGCTGGTAAACCAATGATTCCCAAACTGCGAGGAAAAAGTTTTTTTTGTCAGTTTTGAAAGCATATGTCACATTTAAATGAGTGGGTGCCTATGTTTAAAAGGCTTGGTAAATTGACTCTACATCTAACCTTACTTTATACAGTTTAGTTGTTTTTTTTATTGACTTTTTCATTCAACCAAAAATAGTACATTTGTAACAACATGTTGTGCTTTCTGTTTATTGATGCAGTTTGCCTTATTAAATGTTTACTTGACTGAAATAAATATGTTTACACTTTAGAGTTATCAAAAAACTTGAATGCTACAACAAATGTGATTCCATATGCCAGTCTTCCCATCACAATCTCTACCCCAATTCATTTGATTGCATCATTTTATGAATGGAGATTTGACTGCCCGGTGAACAAATGCAATTTTGTGCTAACTATCAGAAGAATCAAATATGAAACCAACAATGAACACCTGTTTGTGAGTATTGTAATAACATAATTAAGTTTAAATCAAGCTTACTGGTACTCCAATTAAAAACAATCGTGGAGATAATTGTTTTTTGTAAAGAAGCAGCTGTGAATGATTTTACGAACTATAACAGGTTAGAGTAGTAAGGGATCTTGCTAGAAAAACAAGCGTTATGACTAAGTAGTATAGCGTGAGTGGATATGATTTTATCATTGAATCAAATTAGGGATGGGCTGAGCTGAGCCAGAACCCGAGTTCTCGGTACCGAGCATCACTGGTTTAGATGCACCGTGCTGGGCCGAGCAGTTGCACAAACTGACCCGAGTCTTAAAATTGCATGTTCATGTCCTGCTAACATACAAAACGAGTGTTTCCATGTCTTTACAGCTTTATACACCGCTGGTCACCTAACGACAAAACTAGGGTGTAATAAAGAATGTTTGTGATGTTAAAAATGCACCTAGCATTTAAGTGAGTCGGTTCTTGACCAAACAGAATGTTTGCTGTTTGGACCCATACCAAGATAAAATTTTACATTTTTATTGTGTTGCTTATACTGCTATTTTGTACACAAGATAACATCAAAGACTGCTGATGGAACTTTGACATATTGCAATGAATTCCCATCACCAACCAACTATGTCCGATTAACAACAGAAGGAAAACATGCTTACATACAACTACAAGTTAAGTCGAAACAACCAAGAAACATGAGACGCTTTATTGCTTCGGTTGATGCAGGTATATGGCAGCAATGTGGGGATTTACAAAAAAATGCTTTCAGTTGTGTTGTATATTGAAGTCATTCTTTATGTGAAATATCCATGGCTTATGCAATTTGACTTAAATTAGGTCAGATATGGCCAAGGTAGCACTGTTTTAACTATTTTTTTCTTGTAGACTACATCAAGACTACGACCACTGCAACCACAACCATGACAAAACGGTAAAAATGACACATACTGGTGATCCGAGTTTAAAAAACGTTTCCTACCTAGGGATGTTCAAAGTAGAATATCGAATCCGTTGGTTTCGAATCCATTTTTGCCGTTTATATCGGGTAATTGGTGTGCTCTCGCCGTTGGTAAACACATGCGTTACGTTTTTACTTCGACTCCCGGTGATTGTACCAGTTGCAAAAAGACTGTCGCTGTCAATTCAGTGAACGCTGTAACAACGTCATAGCGCCGCGTCTAATTGTTTTCCGACTTTGACAACAAAAAACATTGTAAGAATGGGATTGTCTGTTAATATTGCAAAAACAGTGAAGAAATCCCAAAGCATATGACGTTTGGGCCATTTCTTAACCCCATACAAACATAGTTTAATTTGGGACTTAAAAATTAATGACCCTATGTCCCAACTGTTCCGCAAGAGTGCCTGTTTTGCATTTGGTACAAACAAACATTATACATTTGTACACCAGGGAGTCTATGTCAGTCAGCTGCCACCAGACAAATCCAATTACCTCAACATGCTTTTAACATAGTTACTCTTCCTGAAAGCAGTACAAATCACTAAATAAAAATGTTATCGTAATTTTTGACCGTAAGCTAATTCTTCTGTTTTTGTGAATTTGTGGGCATTTAGTTTTAATGCAGCTGTGCAACGGTTTTCTTAGTGTTTTTGTTTATTTTGGTTATTTCTTTTTTACATTTTTAATGAAACATCTGTTTTATAAAGTGTTAAACTGGTCTACTTTCGTTGTCGTCAAGATGATTGCACAGTCAAAAATAAAATAAGACATGGATTCGATATTCTAGATTCGAAACAATTATTCTAGAATACCCAGTTGGGGGGGGGGTGTCTTGTAAGTTTTGACCGTAAGCTAATTCTTCTGTTAAGTTTTTCTCAGTGTTTTTTTTATATTTTGGTTATTCCTTTTTTACATTTTTAATGAAACATATTTTTTATAAAGATGATTGCACAGTCAAAAATAATATAAGACATAGATTCGATATTCTAGATTCGAAACAAATATTCTAGAATATCCACTTATTCTACTTTGAACATCCTTAGTCCTACTACATATCCGTAAACAGACAAACAAATAAAAATTGTTTCCTCATTTAGGTCAACTAATGCCCCCAGACTTTTTGCAAGGCGGTTTGAACTGCAACTATACGAGTCAAACTTGGGGTCAATGAGGGGGGGGGGTTAATTTGAGCATCCCTGGTCCTACTACATATCCGTAAACAAACAAACAAAATATGTTTTCTCTTTTAGGTCAACTATTGCCCCCAGACATTTTTCAAGGCGGTTTGAACTGCAACTATACGAGTCAAACTTGGGGTCAATGATCTCCGTTGATTCAAACTTAAACAGCTCAAGCATAATTTATGCGAGAATCCTTACCACAACCTCAGAAACTGGAAGTAACAAAGGGCATAACCTTCAGGTGGGATCGGCTGTGAGGATTGTTTGTGTTGTGGTTGCTATTTTAGGGCTAGTAAAATAAGTGGTTTGTTCAATTTTTCCTTTTACTGCAAGAGGGCGCCATATAGTTACCAAGCCTACCGCTGTAAGGCCGCTGCCTTGATGCAGTGGATCCTGCCCGCTCTATGGCCGCATACCACTTTGAAGTCGTCATCGCACACAACCTGTGTTTTAAAATAAGAGTTTTTAATCACACAACTGTTATATGCTGAATCTAAAAATGTAGTACAGGGGGGGGGGGTGGTTTGTTCATTTTTCTTTTTACTGCAAGAGGGCGCCATATAGTTACCAAGCCTAACGCTGTAAGGCCGTTGCCTTAATGCAGTGGATCCTAACCTTTCTATGGCCGCATACCACTTTGAGGTCGTCATTGCACACAACCTGTGTTTTAAAATAAGTGTTTTTAATCACACAACTGTTATATGCTGAATCTAAAAATGTAGTACAACGAAAAAGCTCAACACACTAGTGCGTAATCTATATAATGCGAGACAACACGTTATTTGACACAATGTTTTGTAAATCATGTTTTATTTTCGAAATTGTACAAAAAGAATTTAAAATTAATACATTTGATGCGCTTTTTGTACTTGCAGTACATCTTAATTCCCTGGAAACTAGTTTAATGGTGACCGCCACTCGTTTTTGTTTCACTTGTGAAAAAACAATTCAAAACAAAATATTTTTTCCACAATAAGTTACTTGCGTCCTAATTTTGCACCAGCATAGTAAGTGTTGCGCAAACCGGTGTTTTAACTAACAAACGTTATATGTCAAAATAAGCGATTTGTGTGCAAAAATACGGAATAAATAAGTAACCGAAAGGTGTTCACGTGCCACCAGAAATGTTGTCGCGTACCACCGTTTGGGCGCCTCTTTCCTAATATTTACACAGACAAAGTATTCGGACAGTGTAATGGGTAATTCGTTTTGTTACTTTGCATTTCTGATTTACTTTGAACCATAAAATGTGGTGGGGGGGGGGGAACAAATGTGCTATGTCAAAATAAGCGATTTGTGTGCAAAAATACGGAATAAATAAAATACCGAAATGTGTTAACGTGCCACCAGAAATGCCGTCGCGTACCATCGGTTGAGGACCTCTGTCCTAATATTTACACAGACAAAGTATTCGGACAGTGTAATGGGTATTTCATTTTGTTACTTTGCATTTCTGATTTACTTTGAACCATAAAATGTGGTGGCTCCAAACCTACAAAATTTTCTGTTGTTTTTAATTTTTTTTATAACGCAAAAAAATGTTGTAGATTAAACAGTGTTGGATGAATTTGGAGTCCCGTGGAACGGTAATTGATGTTCGTCTTGCTGATAGGTAACATTCGAATTAATTCGTAACCGTATACTTTGTAGTCATGTTATATTTAGATGCACCGCAAATGCAAATTTGGAACTAAACTCTTCACTGGATTTTATCGCTCTTCGGCCATTTGACTTTATCAAAACTATGGACTCAGTTGATTACGTTACAATTACATGCAAAGCTCAGGTACAGTAAACGAAAATATTTAATTACCAAATATAAGACTACCAAGCAAAAATAAATTACCCTAACAAACTGGGTCATGGTGTTACAGCTAAACATATTGAAACTTGTGGCTTTTACATTTCAATACATAGAGATAACTTTGCAGTTCCAGGGACTTGAAATGTGATAGTTATGGGTCCCCTTCCATGAAGGGATGCATCTTGATTTCACTCAGTTTTTTTTTTCTTTTTTCCCCGGTGAAGTTTGTCCATGCACTTTTGGCATGAAAACTTTAAAGGGATGAAACTTTCACAGATGGTAGATATAGTTATGCAGATGTGTCCCTTGCTTCGTTTGACTTGATAACCCCAGTATGTACCCCGCTAGCCCCCAAAGTGCAAAATGTTTTTGTATGTTGCTGCGCACCACAAACGAAAGATTTCTGTGGTGATATAGTGTAATAAAGGCACCAGTACATATGGTACTTGTGTTTGTGCATTACTTGCTGGAGGTTTTTGCACATGCCAGTCAGAGGGCTGTTAACAGCCTTATGACGTCAGAAGCATTGACAAATGTTGCTAATAACACCTCTAGTGGGCAAAATTTTAAACATTGTCAGAATTAGCTAAAATTTTACATGACTGGTGAATGAATCATCGTATTTTCATATTTTATGCTTTTGGGTGTTGAACCCTGTCAGTTACCCCACTAACCCCTAAAATGGGTAAGTTTTTTTAAACGGTGTCGAAATGAGATAACAGCTTTGACAGCTTGTATAATTTGTCATTTTTAGGTGTCGATTGTCGTGTTTAACCCTGTAGCCTCAATATTTACCTCTCTAGTCTGATAAAAGGGCGAATTTGTTAAACATTGTCCGAATTGGATGAAATTTAGACAGCTTATAGAGTGTGCTACTTATACTTGTTGTATGTTATGTTCAACTTTGTCGCCCCAACATTTACCCCTCTAGCCCCCCAAAATGGGTCAATTTTGTAAACAATGTCAGAATTGAATGAAATTTACATAGCTTGTACAGTGCACCATTTATAGGTGTTGATTGTTGTGTTCAACCCTGTAGCTCTATCATTTACTCCACTAGCCCCCAACAGTCATGTGCAATTTGTGCTGATTTGTGTTTCTCAGATAGACCATGAAATAGAAAAACCTTTAAAAATGTATTAATGGACTGAATTTGAATTGTTTGTACTCCATAAAGCATATTTATTTATGCACAGTGTCGACCACTGTGTTTTACCTTACAACACCCAACTTTCTCATGGTTATCTCTTGAAATGTATTATTTACAACTTTGCATGTGTGGGGGACCCATGAGTTTTTGCTTGCAGAAACAACCAAGATTATAAAAGACAATGGATGATATGGGTGGGACCCAATATAAAATAAGTGTAGAAAATATGTGTTATAGTGTATATGCAAGGGCAATATGTTCTAAGCCACCCTTCTAGTTTTAAACTGCGTGTCAACAAGCGCATCCGGCACACAGTCCCCTGGAGGCGCCCTGGAACGATGTGTCACCCGATGGTAATTTAGGAGGACTGTGAACGAATAGTAGAATCACTTTGTTTTTTCTTGGTAGTTAAAACTTTAATAAAACTTTTACATTGATTGTTTTAAAAAATAAAGTAGATTTATTTATTATTTAAATAAGCTGTTACGTCCCGTATGCGAAGGCTTCATCGGGATAATAATATGCGACAAAACGCCATTAAGCACATATTTTTGCTTTTGCAGACAAACTGTTCACTCTCCGGGGAAACAGAACAAGCTACAGGAAACATCACAGAAATAAGTAAACGTTTAATCCGAAACACGAAGAAATGTGAGGTATTGCTAAAACCATCCAATGCAAAAGTTTCTTGTGTTTCGGGGGGGGGGGGGGGGGGGGGGGGGGGGGGGGGGGGGGGGGGGGGGGGGGGGGGGGGGGGGGGGGGGGGCTTAACATGCAACCTCAGAAAATAAGCGGTTGCGGCCAGGCATAGTGTATTGACGAGTATTGCTCTTTCGACAGATTTATTATAAACAACCAACTTTTCGATGTCCTATACCAGATGCCTTCATCAGAATAATGGCACATCTTGAAACACAAAGTTTTTATACAGCGACACAACCATCATTACACAAACAGTGATAACAACCTTGTGCAACTACAAACTGGCACCAGTAGTAAAACGTAATTTAATGGTTCAAACCCACAATTACAACACAAGAGTAAAAAATAGTTCAGAAGCTTCTGGTATGGGAAAAATGTTTATCTGTCCGAGAACACAAATACACACAATTGGATGTTAAGCTAAACGTTCTTCGTTATAGCGATAACATTTACTAAATCGTATTCAAGTTTTACCCACAAGTGTTGTTCATTTGCAGGAGAACGACGGCGGCTGTTCAGATCTATGTGAGGCTAGCACAACGAACGTCAAGTGTTTATGCAAGGAAGGCCGCTATCTTGGCAACGACGGAAAAACCTGCCATGCTATCGCTTTGACAACTAATATCATGACAAGTAAAATAAAAACACTCTACCTTTTCTTTAAACAGTGTTTCAAACAAAAGATACAAACATTTCCCAAGCCTGATACATAATTTGTTTTATTTTTATTTTAGTAACACAGTCCTAAATTGAATGAGCTTAAATTGTTTTCAACATGTTTCTATTTTTAGGTGTACCGTTTTTATTTCCTAAGCAGAATGTAACAAACCATGTAGAAATTACAACACTTCCCTCCCAATACAATGCATCACAATCCAACACGACTGAAGGTATCGAGTTTTTTTCTTCAGTATATGAATCCATAAAGGTCTCTCACTGTAGTTAGTGTAAAATTATTGTTCAATACAAACACAAGTGGAAGACAAGTAAATACGATGCAACACTATTGAAAAGATTTAAAAAACAAAGATCTTTGCCTTGTTTTAGTGGCACCCACACAGTAGTTTTACTGTAACCTAAATCTACTATTTTAAATCTGAGACAATGTTTATTGGAAAAATCATCGAATTTTGATGACCGGTGTTTTAAAAAAAAGTTGTTTTGGAGGTTTTTGAGTTTTTACCAATTTTGCTTAAACATCCAGTTCTTTGGCAATTCATAGAGTGAAATGACACTACTTCATCATCCTGAGTTGTGTACATTTTAAGTGCTTTTACATACTGTTAATATTTCTATAATTTATCTGCAGGTAATCAAATATATGATAAAGATGCCAAGGATCAACAAATGGAATCCTTGAACACTTTGTTCATCTGCTTGTTTACCATTTTGTTGTTGATTATTTTATCATTACTGGTTTGCTGTTTAAAAAAATAATGATTCTAAAGTCAAATATTTATGGCAAATGGAATTTAACCTTCGACCCTATTTTACATCACAACAACGTCATTGTGTGTTTTTGTTTAATCTGTGTTTTATTCAAGGATATTGACTGATAATTTTCAAAGATTGGTCTATTTTCCAACTATGCAAATTGTGCATTCAGTAAATTTTCCACTACAAGAGTAAATAAAAGCATTACTCCACTAGAAAATTCTTTACTAAAAAAGAAAAATATTGGTTTGCTTATGGCAAAAACATGTGCATTGAAAAGATATGTTTGCTTCGTTTTTTCATTATTGCGCAGGCAGTGGCTGATTGTGTTTTGCTTATAATGAGTCTGCCATTGAGTAACTGATTCTTTGCTAGTCCATTGGATATTTTATATTTACAGCGCTCAAAATTGAATCAAGAATATACAATATGTACAGGAACGTAGTACTCTTGGATGGAGGTGCCATTTAACTTTACAATAAAAGTTAACAGCCTTGCTAAAGTAAGAAAAAATAATAATGGATAATTTAGGCGTCATTTATGTAAATCAACATGCTTCACAAATGCTTCTAGCACAAAATTTTGTATGAAGTACAGTATAAAACTTTTTTGTTTTGGTTTGGAGGTTCTGGTCATTTCCAAACCAAAGGTTTGGAGAAAGAACAACAATTAACCGAGTGTTGTTGACAGTTTTAGTTGGATCTACCACAAATTTGCTACATTTCGTAAAAACTATTTATTGTTTAAAAAATCCCTTTTATATTGGTTTTTAAAAATCCTTTTTTACATATTACATTACAAAACAAGAAAATTGTTTAATTTATTTACTTTGTACAATATAACATTTGCAATAATATTACAATTTTTATAAAAGCAACCTCAACATTTAGAAAGGACCAGAGAGGTAATGCACAAAACATGATGTAAATCTTGTGCAAAAATTTGGACCCAATAAGAATGAGTTTGCTTTCACCATTTTCAATGTATTCCAAATTTGTTATTGCTAACAACAACACAATATATCATTTACACAGTACAAAACTTAACACAATGTTGTGTGGTGTGAACTTTTTTCAAACAACATCTAATGGTGGAAAACTATTAAGGGTATTGTGTAACTACAAACACTACATTCATTAGTTTAAAAAAAATCATCTATAAATTACTGCAAGTATATCCTGTGTTAAGCAGCTGTATAAGTGTTTATATAAGATTAATTGGTTCTTGAAACAAAAACTGATAAAAAGTTTAAATACTGTACATGTCAAAAGTGTTTCAAACAACAAAAAAGGTGAAAAATTTGGGTGCCAAGCCACAGATTTGTTTTAAGGGTGTGCCAATAACAGATGATGGGGTCCACAGTCATGTTGCACTTCCTTTTTTCTTACAGTGGTTTTTCACTAATTTTCCTGAACAAGAAATATTAAACCTGTTTTTGTTGTTATTTTAGGATAAACAGTGCTTACCCCAGGAGAAAGTTGGCTGCAACAAAAGGGTCATCATCAACACCTGCAATATTATTTTATGGAATAGGGGGGGGGGGGGGGGGGGGGGGGGGGGGGGGGGCATCATCAATTTAAATCAAGCTTTGTAATTTCACATTTTGTAGTTTACTATTCACAATTCAGAAAGGACTTTTATGTCCTAAACTGTTCCCATACCGGATATCATTCGAATCGTTGTATAGTTAACTTTTGCCCATTGTGCACAGTGATGAAACCTGCAATGTTTACCTGGTGCTTGTTTTGTTTGTTTCTTTTCTCCTATATAGACACCACCGTATGGTTCATCCACACTACAACTAGCTTCAGAGGAAATTGCATGACATTTTGGCTCTGTAAGTTTATTTATAAATTGAGATTAAAATTAAAATGATGTTAAGTTTGTTCATAAATTAAACAAGTTTATTAAAACTAATGTTAAATTAATTGATAGATATTTGATCGATTGGTTTTGTCCTACTATTATTAACTGCATAATATTTATCCTACATGTAAAAAAGACAGTCACCAACAGGTGACAAAATGTTGAAGTTAACTTGTTAAGGCAATGCATTAAAAAAACTAATCTTGTTGCAGACCTAAAACAAATCACACATATGCCATAACCCCAAAACAGTCCCAACAATTTTACATTGACCCATTTTAAACCTGCATGGCATGTTTTATGATGAAAGTTGCAACTGAGAGCAACTTATCAAGTTTACCTTGTTTCGCTTGTTTCTGTTCCCCAATGTAGGCACCCCCATAAATTTCGTCCATTTTATAATCAGTCGCATTGGAAATATACAAAACTTTATCATTTGTTTCATCACATTTTGACTCTAAAAATGTTTTTACAAACATGAAAAAAATTAAGATTTATTTTTGTCATAATTATAATTAATTCAATGGGAAACCTATAACACTGATGTATGGATTGAGGTAAAATATGAGATATTAATACTTACTTTTCACATTTTTTGTGACATGTATCCAAAAGACAAAAATACTCAACAGTAAAAGAAAAACAATTGCTCCTATGGATGCACCAATTATCAAGTTTTGTTTATCTTCAATAACTATGAAAACCTCTAAAAACATTTGATTAAGAACATACTAAAACATGGCTCTTATACACATTACCATTTTATAAATTCTATCAGCATTGATTTTTCAAGCATAAACACATGGGTCCCCACACATAAAAATACTTAACTAACTAGTAAACTAATAGCTCTACTATTAACTTTGTTTCGAAAAAAGTGTACCTTTGACCTGTACCTTACTCCCATGTGGCAAAAATTGTTCTTAACTGCATTGTGCTATGGAGGGTGGGACCCATAATTAGGCAACATATATCAGTACAATTTTTTTCATTTTACATACTTGGTGGGGAATCTGTAACAATTTGAACTGTTTCAACAGCTGTTGATCCATTGTCATTAGAAGCATGGCAGCTTATGTTGGATGTTGAATAGAAAATTGTCGTCAAGTTACAACTTGGTGAGGCTTGAGTAATTTTTTTATTTAAATCCAAATTGTACCATGTGCATTTGGATGGTGGATTTGAATCAACATTACAGTGAATAGTAACATTGCTGTTTTGCTGAATTTTGTAGCTATTTTTACTTTTTTCCAAAAAGCTCACTACCGTAAGATTTAAAATTGTAGGTTGATCTGAAAACATCCAAAAAGGTAAATTTTCTGGTTTCAAAATATGTCCAAGAAAAATCTTGTAGAACTCACATTTTTACATGACACAAAATATTTTAGTTATTATTAATCTTTGATCAACAAACTATAATTTAATAATAGTAAATATTTGCCAACTAGTTTCCTCAAAAAAATCTAAACATAATTAACTGACAGTCGCAAAAACAGCCAATGTTTGTATTATTAGCATTATATTATTGTGTGGTAAATATAAAAGTTAATAGTTCCTGAACTGAATTAACCTAACAGCTATTCTTCAGAACAGGTCATTCTTGTTTTAATGAGAGTAGGTTGGTATTGTTGCTCTTAAACACTAGGACATTTCTGCTATTTGTATGTAAGTAGATGACTTTGCGTACTCCTTATGCTTCAGAAAGTCACACATTATCTAGAGTTTTGTTCTTAAAAACTCATTATTAGCAGGAAAGCAGTGTTTGAAAAGGACTTCATTTTTATTCTATATACTTACAATAAACTTTTAATTTTTTCTCAGACATTAAAACAGTTTTATTATTTAGGATCCAGCTGCATTTAACACTTTCTTCATTGTGATCAGGTTTTACGGTGAAGTTTCCTTGGACATCCATCTTGAAAGGTTAATTTAACTGTTGCATATAATTGCTGTTGTGTAGGTTCAAAAGTTTTGTGAAAAATGTAAATTAGGGTAGTAAGTTTTAAAGATTACATTTTAGATACTTTGTATGGTTTCAATTGTTCCAAAGTGCAGTGAGAATGTAGTGACATTGTTAAATTCGAACAATTAAAAGTTCACATTTGACTGTGCACACCAAACTACCACAATAAAAATTGAAACAATGCCGTATTATTTGTTTCAATTTAAGACACTTAAATATTGTTTAATAAAGTAATTACTACAATAAACAACTGTTGTCAACATAATGCATACTTACCACTGAACCAAGATGCAATCTAAGATCACTGACAGAATTTAAATCCGGATTTGATTCAAGATGACATGTAAAGTTTGCCAGTATAGTTGTGTGTTTTGTCAGATTAAAAATATAGTTCCCCATCAGTAAAACTGCAATTATTAAAAAGTTTTTTTTATATAAAATTTATGCAATTGGCAATGGCACGATAGTTAACTTGCCAGGTACAAATGTGCCATACATTTTTTGTGTGGATATCGTCTGTGAGTTTGTAAAACTTTTTATTTATTTGAATTTTTATTCAGAATCACAAACCTGTGACACAATGAAGACCTTCCTGGCCTTCCCAAGTGGCATTTGGCAAACAAACTGTTGGTTGTGTTCTGTTTATTCCAGATTCATACACTGGAGTGCCATTGTTTAGGCATTGGAACCATCCTGTGGAGTTGTACTGGCCAAATTGTTCTTTATATTTTGAAGGTATTATGTTTATGTGGTCAAAGTGTTGGCAACCTGTACTCGAAGTATAAAGTTTTATTCCAAATTAAGGAAAAACAAACAAATATAAGACAACCAATATGTATACCAAAAATATGTTAGACATTGTGCTTCATTGTTTTTTTATAGTTAATAATTAAAGATGTGGAGATTGGTTTCATACCATTTCCAACAAGGGAACTCAACTTTTGTTGGGATTACTAACTTAAAACACAGCAATATTTGTGTATTGTAAGAAAGTATTTTAAACGGATGTATACAAAAGCAGAAGTAGCAAATACAATTAAAACAATATGCATACTTACGTTGAGCGAATAATATGAAGAACTTGGTTGAACCCTTTGATTTGGGATTACAAACAACAGATGCATTCAATCTTTTTGTAATAGGCTCGGCATGTAAAGTTGATGACACGTAGCTGGCATTTTTACTGCATGTGGCATTACTGTGTAGCGCACAGTTATAGTTTTCGAAGAATGAAACACGATTTTCATTGACACTCCACCAGCAATTGACAATTTGGCTGCTGGTGGAGAAATGTAGCACTGGAGAAAAGTTGATTGACACATTTCCACCATTTTTCAATCCACCGGAGGCATATATTTTATGCGTTTCTAAACAATGGATTAAACATGTGTTATAACAAATCCTTGATCGGGGTGTCCCCTGGAAGTGTCCTTGGTTCGAACCCCGTAAACATGTGTTAGTTATCCATTATATTTTACACAAATAGAATTTTTCATATACAGAAAAATATTTTCTGCACACTTACAAAAAAAACGCACACACCCTTCTCAAAATATCAGAAAGTTACATAGCTGCTTTAGGGTATTACCGACTGGTCTGCTCAGTGAATAAGTGAAAACTCATAAAACAAGAAAGTCTACCGGGATAGGAGTTTTCAGCTATCCCAACGTTTGGGTCCAAACCTCACTCTGACCCAAACCAGATTTTTTACAATAAAGTTAAATTGCTGAACAACGTGACCAAATGTTTCGGGCCTGAATTAATCTAAGAAATAAGTCTTATTCATACTCCAACTATACCTAAAAGTCCAAACTATAGGGGGGGGGGGGGGGGGGGGGGGGGGGGGGGGGGGGGGGGGGGGGGGGGGGGGGGGGGGGGGGGGGGGGGGGGGGGGGGGGGGGGGGGGGGGGTAAACCTTTGAGTCGGTGACGGTTGGGTATAGTTTTGTTTAAGAATTCAAGTCCAAGGTTTAGCTAGTCGCGAACTTTACGTTTGCAACTATGATCACATCAGTGACTTTGTTTGAAAAGGCCATGGCGTTCTTTAACGATTTTTATCATCACGCATACATTTCATATAGGATATTTTAAATATTTTACAATGTAGGCTACCAACAACCAACCAAATAATAAAACTTACCAAGCTGAAAGCTATTGCAGGTTAAGACACCAAAATAAACAATCAAAGCTGCCAAGTCCATTTTGCGCGTAGGTTTAGAATTTCTTCACACATTCACAACACCTAACTTGTGCAAATCTTTTCGCCTACAGTGATTTGCTCAAAGCAGTCAGTCGCCTTTATGTGCTATGCTTTACCATGAAAGGTACAAGGCATAACCGTACATAAAATTAGAAAATGCAAATGTAGCCTGTATTTGGCTCAGAATAATTATCATAACAAAGAATTTAAACGATCATTCGTTCCGGTCAGATTTCGGTCAAAATTGTATTCAATTTGATTTCCTGATTGCCTCGTTTGATTAACTAGCAAACAATTAAACAGATTTACATTATAACGCAATCAGGATCACCCTTTTTCTTCAGTTATTTCGATAAACGTTATTTACATTAGGTACACAGGCAAGGCTGTCGCAGAATGATTAGCTGTCGCTGTGACAAAGGTTGGGGAAAGTGTATGTTGCATAAGTGTGTTAAACTTAAGTACGTATTTTTGTTTTTTATTTGTGGATGTAGGCATTTGTTTTAAAGTATTCGTGAAGTCAGCTGTAAACTAGAGGAAACTAAGTTATAATATACGGTATTTACTCGATTGTAAGCCGCGGCTTATATTGTGTTTCAGCTGCCGTTTGTGCGGCTTATAATCGAGGGCGGCTTAGGGGGGGGGGGGGGGGGGGGGGGGGGGGGGGGGGGGGGGGGGGGGGGGGGGGGGGGGGGGGGGGGGGGGGGGGGGCAATCGAGGGCGGCGTATATTTTTATTTTATACCGAAATTATTTCTACACTCCAACATTTAAATTATTTGGGGTTCAAAGCATGTATGCGTGTACAGATTATACGTCGATATACGTTCTGTTGGGTACTGTTATCAACGTAACTAACAGATATGGGCAAATATTTATATCATATAACACCAGAAAGATGTATTAAGAAACAATCGTATCTAAAATTCTAGCGTGCGGCTTACAATCGAGGGCGGCTTACATTATGTTTTAACACAACAACATACGGCTTACAATCGAATAAATACGGTACGTATGTCAGTGTTAGATAAACTGCCAGGTAGATGACTTATGCACACGTAACAACCACAGGATCACATCGCGTCAATATAACTATCCCGCATTTTTTTTTGCTTAACGACCTACAACGACATTGATTGCGCAGTAGCAATACAGAAACAATTATCTAAGCAACAGTTGTCCCCAAACGCCAATCTCAAGTAGTTGAGGTCAGTGGTGGGATTCAGCCGGCTTGCACAGGTTCCAGAACCATCTTACGAGATTTTATGAGATAAGTGAATTGGTTAGCATTACTGGTTACTGTCAATAGACTTTTTGTAACGGAACCGGCTGAAATATGTGAAATTTGTGGTAGAACCGGCTGACAAAAAATGTAATCCCAACACTGGTTAAGGTATATAAAAAAGCGAAAGGAAACAACCAGGATAGGGGGGGGGGGGGGGGGGGGGGGGGGGGGGGGGGGGGTGCTAATTGTTGCCTCTGCGAAGGTACACTTCTTTGAAGGAGCTTTTTTTCAATACCACGAAAAAAACGAAGCAACCGTTTTTGCTATTTTTTAGATAAATGTGTGTGCTTTATACCAACAAAACAACACACAATGGAACTGGAACTTTCTGCACAAAAATGTCGTTTTTTGGCTTAAGTCAGACAGATTTTCGACGCATGGAAACACATTTTCGACCAAGGAAAAAAGATCTTTTGACGAAGGAAGAAAAAACACAACACAGAAAAACCGTTTTTTCTCGACAAATGTCCGAAAGACACAAGTTGAAAATATTATGCTGTGGATATTTAAAAAGTGTTATTTCGTGACGTTGGTTTTTGTGCTTGTAAACCCGTGCATTAAAGGTCAGTGAAGTTATCAGGCATTAGTGCCTTATGCCAATTATGTACAGCCTGTGACCTAAACCAACATCTGTGGCAAACATTTCATATTAAAACAACGTCCGTTCACTTTGTTTAATGAACTCCTTGTCCCTAACTTCTACAATACACAAGTTGTCCAGCCCAGTGTCACGCGATAAACTTCTTGGACTCCAATTTGTGCCCCAAATAATGCAGCGTGTAGAAGTTCGGAAAAAAACTCACAAGTTGTTTGATTTTTACAAACTGATTCGCTTTAACGCGAATTAGATTGACCAAATTAACTGAAGTGTTTGTGTTTTCACGTTTAAGCGACATAATGCACACGAATGCAAATATTTAAAGTTGGCAGGAAAAAATGTGGCCAAATTTACGCGAAAAACGCGTAACAATCGTATGGACAACGTTTTATAGACTTAATTTGATTGTACCTTGTATCGGTTACGTTGCACCCAAACCAGCGCTCTGTATATTTGTTACAAAATGATAGATCTGCTTTATGTTATAGGTTTGGATGTAACCTTTTCAGTTTATCCACCAACAAACCAGGCAAGTGGATCACCTGGAACAGTCACCGCTGGAATTTCAAATTTTCAATCCAGTTATCATGTCGCAACAGCGTACTTGAACAATGATACTTACCACAATGTAAGTAAAATGTGTCTGTAAGCAAAAACGTCTTTTGCAGGAATAAACAAATTTGCGAAATGTTTTCGTTCATGTTTATTATTATTTTTTAGGTTATTGGGTTTGCTGTGTGGCAGAATGGTTTACAGAGGTGCAACAACGGTACCGTACCTGAAATTCATTTTAGGTGATTGTGAGGCTTATCGTGTCGAAACTACATCAAGTAATTATAAACATTACTGCCAAAGTACTGGTGTATAGATAGCATACATAATGCAGACGTTTCAACAATCCCTGTTATCATCATCAGTGCAGTTTGTTAATCAAGCTGTAAAACAAGGTATGTAAAGCACCTAGAAAAAAAATGAAAGATAACATGGAAACTGGTGATTAGAACGTTAGCTTGACAAAAAGATGAGGACCGGAGATAGAAAGTGATTTGAGGAACAACAGTCTTATTCGGTCTTGGTTTGTGTCCAAAATCTCCGGCTCGACAAAATTAACTTTATGTGTCGGATTTGATAGAATGTGCTGACACACTTCTGATTTTTGGTCAACGCTCCTCGAATCGCTTTCTATTCAAAAGCACGACCCCGAGCTCAACATCGACACAGTTTCCATGCCCTTGTGTCTGTTTAACACATGACCCATATCTCCGGTCCTTATCTTAGGGTCAAGCCACCGTTCTAAACTCCAGTTCTTTGTTACTTCACAGTGACCTCGGTGCTTTATATTCCACAGTGCTTTATATAGCTTGTTTTGCAGCACGATTGACAACCTGCAGTGATGATGACAACTGAGATTGTTGAAACGTCTGCACGATGTATTTTATATACACCAGTACTTTGGCAGTAATGTTTATGATTAAATTACTTTTCAAGTTCGTGTATAGTGTTCCTAAGTATACCAATTAGTGGTAAAAAAAAACGGTAACCCGGACGTGTTTGGACCAAAAAGAGTTCGAATTAGGCGAAGTTCCGGGCTAACCGATATCGACTGTTTTAAGCCTTATCACATTTTAAATCATTTGTACCTTAAATTTTGTTCTACATTGTTTCCACCGTATTTTTTTGGAAACAGTTTAACGAAAAGTAATGAATCTGTAGCTGAATATGCATTTGTGCCAAAAGAAACAATCATGCCGCATAACATAACATTATAGATATAGTGGTAAAAACCTTTCCTGCAAGTATCAACACCAACTTTCTTCACGAATTATTGTTGGGGCCGGCCGTATACGGTATGAACATGTGAGGCAGAAACACTAAAGTGTGTGACAACCCCTACACTTTTTGCATGACATCTGTTGCACTATTTTATAGATCAGATATCAAATAGTGGAAAAACACACATAACTTTTTTTTACTTGATTATTTAGCATGTAGTAACAAAACACTTATATAAAGTAAAACCTTACTTTACTTGCAGATGTTTTTTGAATGGTGTGCACACTCGAATGCAACATATTATTAAGGTTGTTATTCCTGAATTTCAATCTCACTATCTTGCTATTGTGTGGCAATTTGATACTATCATTCATTACACCAACTTGAATGTCAAAGGTAATGTGATTGGTTTGATATCATCTTTAGCTAGGCCAAGGTAACTATTTCTTTATTGTGTATGTTTTTATTGCAAAACTCACAATGTTTAGGTACAGTAATTTGTTGTTTGTGAAAATTTCTTTATTTTTTTGGATTAAACACCAACCTGATTATTAACTATGAACTTGTATTGTTGCTATTTATAAATAATTGCATTAGGTTTTATTTTTAGATTGTGGAAACGTTACCCTTCCAGGAGTTGCACAGGACGTACCAGCAAACATGGGTTACCTCAGCTCTCATATTTTCTCATGTATAACACCAGATTATCAGAGATCTTCTCAGATTGCTGTTTGTCAAAATGATGCTACATGGAATTTGACAGAATTTTGTTCTGTTCCCACCACAGTTTCTCCACAAAGTAACTATTTTTTGATTGTATTTAAAAATACTGCTTGGGGTCATGTCAATTGGGATTTATTGTAATTTATTTGTAATAATACCACCTTGTTGCAATACAATAGAATAATGTGTTTGA
Organism: Phallusia mammillata; assembly: GCA_003260075.1. Taxonomy (NCBI): domain Eukaryota; kingdom Metazoa; phylum Chordata; class Ascidiacea; order Phlebobranchia; family Ascidiidae; genus Phallusia; species Phallusia mammillata. Next base: position 43,250 of record QLIY01000478.1, read on the forward strand.
ATGGTAGTGGGTTTATTAATGAGCCTAATATATATATATAGTTTCAAACCTTTTTTTACTTATTTAATGTTTTTCTACATTTAAATGACTGTGTTGTGTGTTGAATCAATTCTTGTCAATTTGTATCATAATGTATAGATAAAGTTAAGTCAGTGCTTTTATTGTTATTACAGAATCTACTTTTCTAGATGTGCATCCATTCTCCAGTACATGGGCAACAAACTATTCTGGACTCGTTTACACTGCCAAGTTTTCTAAACAAAATTCAGTTAACATGGCATTGTGGCAGTTTGGTAAAACTGGTCACTTAAACGTTTTGTGTGGATTAGATAATTCACTTCCTAAAAACTTTAGCATGTTTGAATCAAACTGTTTTTCCAACAGTAAGTTTATGGAATCAAACTTAACTGCAATAGATCCATTAACAAAAACATGGAACCAAACTGAAATTGTATTTATTACGACTGAAATGGTGTGGGAAACAATCATTTCAATTACTGGTATGCATGTGGATTTCTATCTGATTATTAAGTGGTGTAATAATGAAACAGACGCCTTTGTTTAGTTCAAATGGTTTTCTAGTACAGGATATTTTACATTTTCTCAGAGCTTATTTTGTATAAATAAAGCCACGCAGTTACAATATTTATTGTTACCCCATGAAACACATCTTTTTATTTTTATACTTTTTAAAACATGTACATTTAGCTTTCATGTAAATCAAGTGGTGAATTTATTGCATCATTAAAACATGATACAGTGCACTTCCTTTGTGAAGGAAGACATGGCATTATTTACTGGTGGCTTTTAAGAAATGGCATTTGGTGCACTGTGAGCAAACACAGAGAGGGGGCCTTAAAACAAACCGGTGTTGAAAAAACAGAGTCAACAGAAAAAAAACTCACCTAATAAATCCTAATTGGATTATATCAGAAAGAGTTTTAGTTTTTAAAAGCTAAAAAGATTTCAAAATATGTGCAGATGTGCAATGTTTTGGTGACAAATATGCATTTTGTGTACCTAGATTGTGGAAATTTATCACTACCTGGAGTTGTACAAGATGTTCCATCCAACAAGGGATATCTCAGCAAACACACCTTTTCATGTATACAACATGGCTACATTCAATCCACTGCTGTTGCTGTGTGTCAAGCACATGCTACTTGGAACTTGACACTAGTGTGTGTGAAAGGTAATAATCATCAGTATGTGTGTGTCCAAAAGTTGGTATATCATATTGTGTGTTTATATTTTAAGAAATTTGTGTTGCTAAGTTATTTTTTCGCAAAGGAAAATCAAATTAATTTAGCTCAACATGAATTTTTATATTTTTAACTTATTTTGTGTTGTAGTATCAATTTAACTAAAACAAAAAGACAACCATGAAATGACTTAGCACAGTGGTTCCCAACCGGGGAGGAATTCCTCCCTAGGGAGGAATTTTATGGTTTCAGGGGAGGAATTTCATAAAAACTGTAAAAAAAACTTTACATTGGAAATGTTACAGAATATGTTTGTATATACCTAATTATAAAGTCTGCTTGTAAACACGGCCACATACTACGTTTCAGGAGCTTAAATTATTCGATTATTGTCGTAACAAAGTCCATTGTTTTAACGTTATTGTTTTTTGACAATCTGTTGCTTAGTTGCTTAAAAACTGAACAGTTAACAGTTAGTAAACAGTATGTGTAATGAAACTAGATTCTTAGTTACATATCATTGTCCTGTGCAGATTTTAGCTGTA